>JARPRG010000314.1:291130-400134 GCA_031001745.1 Hartigia nigra
CTCTCTCTCTCTCCTTCTCTAGGCTTGTCTGTCTCTCTTTCTATATCTATATATACGGAACCACCTACCTACCTAGGGGAACCCCCTTGGAAAGTGCTTGAAGAATATTTTGACGCCTCCTGGGGATACAGCTGTGTAAGAAGGTATACCTAAGGACCAGGCGATAGAGAAGAGGGATAAGGACCCGATGAGATAAAGAGAAACGTTTTCGATGTAATCACTTGTAAATTGACCTTCTTACTCTTTGTCGTCAAATTAATCCCCTAGGTGCACGAAGCTCGTATCTGCGCGTAAAAACCATTAGAAGTATCATAAACTATGTACGTGCCTATTTTCAGCAAAGTCAGCAGATCACATTAGCTACGGCCTTTCAGTTTCGAATTACGCCTCCTAAAGTCTAATTAGCTGATTAGTAATCTGGACCTCGGTTATTGCATCAGCTATCTTTGTTTCCGGTCCTCTTGAGAATTTTAACACTAGTTTTCTATAGCCTCTCGGATGACGTACCTTTGTCATTCGTAACATGACTTTCGAGGATGAAAGTATAGGTTTTTTTTCAAGGTCAATTAAGAAAAGTGTATTTAAAAAAGTTAATAATCATTTTATTATCGCCCTGTTGTTTAGTGTCTCCTATGATCGGGGTTTTCTATAAAAATATTTCCACACTTATTAAGCGGTGCCGTTCACTCGAATCAGCATTCAATTACATGCCGTGTATCTCTATATTCCCAAAGATCTAAAGCATTGTATCCCATAGTGATGTACTTGTCCCGCGGATTAGCATTATTACAATATTCATGGTAAGGATGATCGCTCGAGATCAAACGTAGCGATAAAGACCGTGTCAAAAATTGAGGAGGCGGTCTCTCCTCTGTAGCCGAAAGAGAGAACGAGAAGAAGACAGAAAGAGGCAAGAGCATTACAAGGCTTTGAAATGAGAGAGAGAGAGAGAGAGAGAGAGAGAGTAGAAGCGTATGAGCGCGCGACTACACCAATAGCATAATACATTATGTAGATACATGCCGACATGGTACAAACAAACCGTGGATGTCCACCCGGTGAAATTCAAGAGGAAGAGCAACGTCAGAAGATAATAACAAAATGTGAGCTTTAGACATGTCAAATAGAATGTGTTTAACTGATGTCAGCCATTGGAGCACTTTTGCAAAATTTTGCGCTATGGATACTAATCAGAGAAAATCTTAAAGATTACAGAATATTCATTAAGCGAACATTCATCGTTTATGTGCGCATGCGTATGTATAGTAAACCAAAGGACTTTGACGTATTATATATTTATATATTCTTCGATATTTTACACCTAAATTATTATTGCGTTGATTCCCATGCGATAGGTCTTGGATGAGTCCGTTCATGCTAGAGAGAGACTTTTTTAATGAAAAAACATACAGCTAGCTAGGTTGAGACTAAAGATCATTTCTAGAGGCATGTCTGGTAGCGACGACTTGTGTCTCCTTACCGACATACGAGGAGTAGGTACGTACCTACCTCTACCTACCTTATACACGTCGCTCATAAGTAATGTGATAAGTGTAACGACTGCGTCGGCCAATTGGAGCCCGAGGTATTCCACGCTGCAGTACCGCCCATTTGTGTATTAATGCCACGTGGCTGTACGTTTTGTGATACCGTATGTGTTTATGTGTGTGTTTGTGTATATATTAGCAGCGTTGGTTAACGCATGCGCTTCTGCTCTTCAGCAGTGTGGGTCTTCGTATGGATGACTTTGGCGTACTCACGCGTTATATAATTTCTATTCTCGTTAAGACTGATTGAAGTAGATATATTTAACGTTGCGATGATACATTTACTCAAATTTTTTTATTTATTTATTTTTATTAAGAATTATAGTAAACGGGGATGATGGATCATGCATCCTTGGATGATAAGATCGCGTAACGAAATTTTTATCTCGTAGATATTTTTTATTGACTTTTCACGGAATTGATAGTTCCGAAATTATTTAATGGATTAGTAGAAGGCGTGAGATATAGAAGGTGGAAAGAGATAGAGAGAGAGAGAGAGAGAGAGACTGTAGTATAGGGGTGAAAATGGCCAGGAGACGCTCGATAATTTCATTGCAACCAGCTACGTCAGCTGGGATACAACGTGTATATTTTCATAATGTAATATCGGTGTAGCTCGCTTAGGGGAGTTTCTTTCGGCGCAAGGGAGCCAAGCGGATGCCGTGCATGACGCAAAGAGGAGTGGGATATGAGAAAGGGAGAGAGGGAGTGGAGCGAGCAAGCGCGTCGAGGGGGTAGAAAGTGCGTGGAGGGTGTTTTGCTGGTAATTGGTGCCAATTTAATCCTGCCCTTCGCCCGCGTAGCCTGTATTAACGCTAAGGGAGAATGGAGTCTGCAGAGGGGTGGCTGGCTGGTTGGTAGTTGGTACGCGCCCTTCCCACGCAGCCCCATTGCACACTCACACTGTTTTATCCTATCCCTTACCAGACATCACACACGAGGTGGATTTTGGTCTCGCACACCATCGCGTAAACACACTAGGAAAATATAATTAACGGTAATCGCTCACGTATATGGCGCGGATTAACTTGAGGGAGACCCCTAACGTCAAATTCTTCGTGCTTATCAGATAGGATAACTATTTTCCTCGTGCAGTATTACGTGATTTTGTTTCTGGCAATGGTTGTCCGTAATACATTTTCCTCTTGAATTTGTATATGTGACATTATTAATTGATTGACTGATGTTTTCTAAAAATCATTGAAATTCACATTCTTTAATTACATGAACGGTACTCAATTCATCATGATTGACGATTTACGTATTCCCAAGATGGGGTTATTCTTAGAGGGTGGTCTATGTAGTACTGTTCTACCTGAGGAACTGCAGAGATGACTTCCATTCGCATAGAAGGGGATATCTATAATAGTGTCTGATGGAAGGCTAGAGGACTCGCTAAACGAATAGCGGGACAAGTGTATATAAAGAGGGTTGCGTTGGCGACGAGTCGCTAGAAGATGCCAGAAGATCTTGTATGCAAATTCGCCAGTGCATCTCCGTGGGATCCTGCCGGGATCTGTGGAGGATTAACGGGGGCCGGCTTGCATGAAAGGAAAAGAGGAGAGGGATTCTCTTCTGATTCGTCTCTCGCTCTCTCTTTTTATATTTTACATCCTTTCTCTATCATTTTCTCTCTTTCTTTCTTTCTCCCGTTCTTTCCTCCTTCGTTATTCCCATCTCTATCTCCAGCTCTCTCGTACTTATTCGTATGCCTATATACTTTCTTACTACCCTACGTCCCTCTCATCTCTCCAGCTTCACTTTATCGTGGCTGGAGCGTGCTTTGGTTGGCCACCAAATAAGAGAAGCGATCCACAAGGCAGAAAAAGAAAAGCAGCCGGCCAGAGCGGAATGGACCAAGACGCATACTGTACTGGTGGCTGGTAGGGGTATCCCGCGCGAATCTCGCAAACTGCATAAACTGCACGGTGCCAGTGGTGGAGAATGACGGCGACGTCGGAACAGCCGCCGCCGGCGTAACACAGCACATATACACATTCGTTTGCAATATACCTTATTCCTCCTTGCCTTTCTCCTTCGGCGTCGCTCACCAGGGTCTCTTCTCGGCTCTTGGCGGTGGAGGTGTGAAGAAAACTATTTGCCAGGCATTTTTGCGGACCTCGGTCAGATATACGATCGCAAAAGAAGTGACGCTACGTGAGCGGACTTTGAAAATGAATCTTGCGCGAACTGGGAAACGGATTTTATCGTTACTGCCGCAGAAGGAGAAACGCCTCTCCTACGTCATTCTGGAAAGTGCGCGAGAACGTAGATGCCTTTTTTGCCGACTGTAATCCTGTCGCTCTCGCCTTGCTTCAACTCCATTTTATCCTACTTCTCTCTATTACTCTGCACCTTGATCCGTCCAAGGTTCTTTTTTTTTGTAGCAACGATCTTGTTATCTCAATACTTTCATAACCAGTATTCACCACTGTAATCCTCACATATTTCTTTTGGAATTTTTATTCTTCGTCATAACAAAATCTGTACGTATAATGCATTCTCGCTTTTCGGCCTATTGCCATTTAAATTACCGTAGCAGGGCGCTGTAGTATCCTTGACTAAAGGTAATTGAGCTCGGGCGTATAAATCCTATTAGAGGATTAGAGGGACGCTACGAGTGTATGTGGAATGTCGGTACCGTCCACGAGAGCATGCAAATATACCGCGAGTCTGTTCTATACTAGTGGCGCCCTATAGTGTCCTGCGTGTGCCGTCGACATCGTGGGGGTGAATCTCCATTGAGGAGAAAAGCCGTAACCGCGTAAGGGTTGCTACTCCTACGATACGACCGGATGCGTTTGGGTAAATCGAGCGCGTGCGCGTCTAAATACGGCCTTCCGACTTCCGCCGGTGATGCGACACCCAATTTCAAGCCAATAAAATGATAATGCTCTCTTGTTCGCTCGACTGAACGTCATAAAATCCCAGCTTCTCTTCGTACTCTGACATTCTCTCAAGCTTTCTCGTATACTATATACACAGATTATTTACTTACATTCACACGTGTACTCAACTTTGGCGTCCTGTTCTCTGCTCATCTTCAGACAGTTTACAAGAATTTCCAACCTCTCGATCGATGTCAGCGATTCTCCGAGTTTTGCGATTTGTTGAGCTTCACATGTCGGCGTGACAGAGACTGTCTTCGATTCGAAGATATATCGTTATCAAACGCATGTTAACAGCGCACAGAACACGAGCGAGTGTACGAGTATCGTGGAAAGTGAAAGATCTATTAGTTTCTAGGTGATCGACTTTAAATTTAATAAAGAAAGAACGAAAATAGGGTTATTTTACTCCGAACAAAATTTCTGCAAATTTTTGTTCTTTGGACTTGTACAAAAAATACATCCCAAACTTTCGCTGTGCTTTTGATTCCGAGAAAATGGCATCTAATTCGTTTTTCAAGCTTGAGCGGAAAGCGTGACGAGTAGTCACGACGTTTCGGCGCTGTGTATTTATGTTCTCGTATAGGCAGAGCAGAGGAAAAATGACTGAGGAATCTGCATCACTACGTGTGGGCGTAGCCACGTAGAGAATCCAAGTGAGATGTATAATGGAATTCGAAGAAAATGGTAGGATATATTAGATCTTTCTTACGACGTATATTATGTGTATAGGAATACCTCCGATATACAAAAAGTTATACCGATCGTTCTGTGTGAATTAAATCATGGACGCTATCGGCGCGTAAGGGAGCATGTGTCAGTGACATTCCACGCGTCTCGGCAGCCAGAAGCTGTCGCGGTGTTAAATACGATGGCTGGCCTCTGCGTCGCGCTGTCTTGTATCGTAACGAGACTGCCTTTGATTTACTCTCTAAGCTACGTCGCGAATCTCTCCTTTCGTTGTGCTCCCGTCGATCTTTCAATGCCTCTAAGAGTTTTCTTGAGGTTCGCTAAAAAGACTATATACCTGTAAACGCCTCATTTGAGAGAGAAGAATACTTGTAGTACATCCATTTACTCTCGAGACGAAGGAAGGGATAATTTTCCAAGGCGTAAACAATTGATGAGATCAGAAATGTAGCAGCTAAGATGAATACCAGAGACGAAGACTGTTATGCCGAAGACGAATAAACGTAGGGAAACTAACAGCGTCAGGGAAAGAGCATCAACTCTGAGAGTCGAGTGAGTGATGGTAATCAGCGTTTGACTGTGTACCAAGCATTGAAAGACGCGCCGCTGAGAGGATCAGTCACTCGGGTAGTGTGAACCGTACGTCAAGGGAGCCCCTAGGTGTCGTGGGGCCGCTTCTCAATGACAGCTAGAGAGAAGAACTGCCTCATCCACCCTTCCTTCGCCACCACCCTCGAGTTTGACACCTTGACGCCTCGTGTGCACAGGAACGTACGTATGGATGGATAGACGGACAGATCCTGTCGGTTACGAGGCGGGCGGACGTGTCCGATACGAAGTCTCGCATTTGTCATTCACCGATAGCACGCAACACCTCCCCTGGGTGGTCATTGTCATCGGACGTCGATGCCTCTTATCTTCGCCAACAATGGCTCTTCGATCTCCCGGGACACGTAGGACGAGTTCGTCGTGGGATCATTTTACCCGGCTAGTCTAGAGATCAATTGTAACCGGAAGTGTAGAGTCGATCTAGTCGTTGCCGATAAAAGATCGTTCTGCAAATATTCTGGGATCATAAGAAGAGACGACGAGATCGTCATTAAGATTACAATTACCGTTGAAAGATGTTAATTCGCTATGATGGCTAAATGAAGATTGTCGTTAAATCCATAGATAAACGTCATTGTGCAATCGGTCGTTGATAAATTATGATCGTTAAGGTGAGACGCTTGTCCATGGTGCAAGAAGAAGTTCAATGTCAATGTCACGGTTAAGTGACGATCCAGGTTGCCTTCGGGTAGATCGGTGCGAAGTTCGGCGGCGAGAATGGCGACGCGGAGTTGAAGTTCACGCACGAGGAAGGAAGGACTTATTATAGTAAAGACTTTGATCGGGATCGTAAATTCACCGGTACAAAGCGGCCGCCCGTGGGTTCCTGAGGTTTAGGAATGCGTTGGCCGGTCTGCGCCAAAACGGAGGCTTCTCGACGCTAAAGAACGGCCGTCGACTCTCCATCGATCCTCAGGGCGTTCGTAACAATTAGCTCGGGCAATTATCGCGTCTAGGTATGTATGTATGTGCTCGAGGGCATGTAATGAGAACAGGTCGGCTGAGCTCGGATGCTGTGAAACGACGTCCTGTCTCTAGCACTCAGTGCTGTTCGCTATTATAGCTTTACTGTCTATAAGACTCTCAATCTCTCTCTTTCTCTCTATTACACGCATCTACTATTATATTACATTCTCCTAATCTTGTACAACGTCACCACTATATACGATGGTTAGATTCTCGCGCGAATGCTAGCAGGTGTGCCAACCGACAGCGAGGCAACGACACGTCCCTGTCTCTAGTCTTTTCCTCGTCCCGTCATACTGACTTCCCTTACTAACTGCCCGCGACGTATCCTTCGTCCAACTGTGGCGGCTAAACTTAGTTGCAACTTCAACCTGACGTATAGTACCCATTCTGGGTTCTTCAACCAAGTCACTAACCTTTCTCTGTAATTGAAAAGGGAATTTACAAAAAAAAAAAAGGAAGAGGTGTAAAGAAGTGGAGAATCTCTGGTATGAGAGCACTTTCCTTCTTTTACCGATTCCTTCAAGATGAACATCTCGAGTATCCGTGGCTCTTCTAATGCCTATCGTCAGCTAAGTATAACCGCGACAGACACAACAACGCCTTTGGCAGTCGTGTCGTCGGTATATCGACGCTTCGTTTAGACCAGTCACTTTGCCCTGACAAACGACTGTCATAGATACGCGCCCATTTGGATGCATGTAGAAAGGGCAACTACGTTGCCACAATGATGAATCAAGAGTTACCAAAGAGGTACCAGGCGGTTTTGTTGTTAGAGGCACCTTTGAACTTACCGTTCTGCAGTCTGTCTTATAAATTTTACTGTGTACCTGGAATGTTTCTCATCCGGAATGTATATTAACTTTGCTATCTCCATTTGGACCTGGCTGCATGTTTCTCCTGATATTGCCCTACTATAGCTCATTGGCAATGGTCAAAGCAGATTGTGGTTGTTCGAAGTCGCCACTACCGACCAAGTAGACGTTATCGAGTGCGTCGATGTCTATATGGAAGTGTGACATCTTGACGGTTATTCCTGGCTGCTCCGCGTCTGTCCTCTATTAACGTGCACGCTCAAAACCCGTCTTCCCCGTGACCCCTTCGTGTCCCGAGGGTGACTGCGAAGGGGACGAAGCGACGTCAAGGGAGGAGGCGCTCTGCTCGTCAGAAATAGTGGCACTTCCCTGTCTCCGCGCCAGCCACCACCAATATCTATTCCGGCGCTACAAAACAACATCTATCCCATCTTCTCAAGGAGGCTGCGCGCGCTTTCACCTATATCTATGTATGTACTTATTCCACGCACGGCGTTGGAAGCACGTTTCCTTAGCTAGATGAATTTTTCTATGGATAATGATAGCTACAACCTGCCGATGTGCTTGGAACAAGAAGGAGCTGTACGTTACGCAAGCAAGGCAGTTAAATAGCTGCCTAGCAACGTGAAGAAGAACAACCGAGATGGGAGGAACCAGATTGAACGATAGAAACGCACCAAGGAGTGACGCATACAAAGATACATGAAATATCGTACTGGTGGATGAGCTCTATGGGTGGCAGACCTTGCCTCTTACTTTGGACCCCGGCTTTAATTCCCTAGTAAATATTAACGACCTCCGTACTCTGTCAGGGATGGAGAACCGGGACCCGTAGCAGCGACGACTCCTTGAGGTTATGGAGGTTTGGTTTTAGTAGCGTGGCAAACGATTCACACTCCGACCAAAGAGACGAGAGAGCTTCGCTCTCTTCGCTGGTGTCGCTCCACTTCGACGTAAAAATATCTCTCGCCGAGAGTGTCATCATCCTCCGCTCTTAGCTGTACCGGGTGACGCAGGCTACGTGAAACTCCAATGACAAGGATTATTCTTACTTCAAATGACGATCGTATTAAACATCATTAACCTTCTCGCCATTCGACTGAACTTGTCCTAAGTCCTATGCTTTCTCCAAAATGCTTGTAGCGTCCATTGATAAAACGATCTATACGTAGAAGGATAGGGTCGCTAAGAATTCCAGACTATTAAGCAGGCAGACATGTAATAACACGAATTCCTATAGTCTCTGTTGGTCTTTTACTAAATTTTTTATACATATAGAGTATAGCCAGTAAGAGATGGCGAATTACACTTCAGCCTCTTAATGAGACGTAGATCTATCGAGTGTTCCATGGTGTTGGTATATAACGGCGATGGTAGATGAGAGAGAGCAGACAGTCACGACGCTTACGAGACGAATTGCGCCGTTAATTTTATCGTGAAAAATTCGCGCGTCCTCGCTGTATACCGAAAACATCGGTCGCGAGGTATGTTAATGACTCGTAGGTGACAGGCCTTAGATCTAGACGTCTCGGTTTTAAGCCTCGAGTTGTGCGGCAACGCTTCGTAGCTTTGGTGCTTGTTGCCAACAAATAGTTTAGCATCAATCCCGACGTCTTATTATAACGTTATTAAAATAACCGGCCGCTAAGTTGGACCCTCGCGAGTTGGCTCCTCCTGGCCTTTAACGTGCGTGGAGCATATATACCTAGGAAAGATACGAAAGTAACCACGCAGGCATCTTAAGGATCGACTTTGGCTTTATCTTAAGTGATCCAACATGCACCGTTCGTTCTTACAATTCTCTGAATCTGATAGTAAGGATATATGGAGCACCTACAGTTACGTAGGATACTCTCGAAATTTTTAGCAAACTCGTTTCAATGATAGCATCCATGAAGAGGATCTTCTTCTAGGTGGAGGTACGAGAGGGAAGATCGCGTGCGCTAAATTTGTAAACAACCATATCCAATGCGTAGATATCTAGTGCTTGGATGGTGCGTGCATACAATGTGGGATAGCAAGTGTACTTGATAAGCGTTGTTAAACAATGGCACGTGAATGTTTAACTTTGTCCTTTAGATTTATCGGAAAAAATATTAACTCAGGTTTTCCTTCTTACTATATATCGTTGCTGTATTAAAATTTGATTAAACGGATTAAAATTGTTATATGGGGGAAGGGATATACAGAAGAAACATTAAACACTGATAATGATATATTTTATTATTAAAAAATTGATTTGTAAAGCAATTAGGAATATTTTTTTTATTGATTTAAGATATTTGGGTTATTGATATTGTCATGATGATTGTAGTATTTAATTATCGAAATGACTGATTGTCGCGTGCAAAATGGGTACTTTCGATTGATTTTGTCTTTTGTATTGGTAAGACTGGATATACGTGTATAAATAGTGGATAGGTTCAGATGGGTAACTTTTTGAAGAATACTTTCCTTCTGGTGAATCCACATCGTTCTCATGAATGAGTCTCAACGAAAAGTTTGCCTTTATTCGCTTCTCTATAGCGATGATTGATAAGCCGTGATATTAAGCGGGTTACTGAGAGTCAGATAGAAAGTTTGCGAGACGCTGTTATAAAAATTGAATAGATATAATGTCGAAGAATCGAAGAAGCAATTCGGCTGATATTCACCCTCGTGAAATCTTTCTTTTTCATAAGAACCTTTGCGTGTGAATAGGGTTTGAATTTTTTTTAACTTTCCAATAAGAAATATGGCAAATTTCTAGAGGGTGCTTCTTAAAAATATATAGGTAACTGTGTAATTTTAACAATAAAGGTTGAAGCAATTTCTTGAAGATCAAAAATACATTAAGGCATTCATAATTTCCGTTATCAGATAAACTAAAAAGGATTTATCGGTCGTGCATACCATCCATCATCATTTTGCTGTGTTACATTCGTGACATATATTAATCTCATGATTCGCTAATGATTTAATCGAACAAGGACATATTCGCACGTATATTTTGACATATCGAATATCTTCAGTGTCTCGAGTTTTTTGATAAAAAAAAAAGAAGAAATTATGTAATATAATTCATGTACGTAGCTTATGTGTGTACAAATTAAGTCACCAAAGACATCGTGGGTTCTTACAAAATTGTACAATACTGACATCTATGGTTTAAGTTCCACACTAAAAAGAAAAAAAAAAAAAAAAACATTTTTTTTGTTGCTTTTTTCCCTCGGTGTTCAATTTTATAATTTTCTCCATTGTATCGAATAAAGATTATTAAAATTATATTTCGCGCGGCAAAATTCATAATTTATTGCGGAAATATAATAATATTGGTCGGGTCTACGCGTATGTATTCTTTATGCATCGTGGTATTATCTGGGGAAAGAATTTTCCTCCAACGAAATCGTTCAACGGCCTACGAAACCGTTTAGGGTGCACACCAAGCTATCCAGGATATTGTATTACAGGACTGAATATTTAACGAGACTCGTGACTCTCCATGGGGTTAGAAAATGGGGGATGAGAAAGTTCCGGCTTTCTCTCTCGAAGGTTTTGACACCTTGACTTCTACTTGTTCGCGTTCTTTCCCTTCTATTGTCTTTATCGCGGCTTTCCGGCGTCGAGACACTTCGGTGGAATTTTTAACATGAACATTTTCCCGGCAGAATGACAATTTTTCCATTCGGCTGTGACAAGTCGCGGATTTCATTCTGATGTCGCGAAAGTGCGAGGCTTCCGGAGGCGAAAACTAAAGAAAACTAAAAAAAATATGGATAAGAGATGAAGCTAGCCAGTGCGTGAATAATATAAAATATCATAAAGAGTGGCAGATACACGTTAACGTAGATATTCGTATATGTTTACCAAATTTTGATCCTTCTTTTCTCATGGTATTTAATATATATATATTTTTTCTCTATTTAATATATTTCATTGTCGTGACGGAAGTCAGAAATGTTTTTAAAGAATGGCAATAGGGGAACCTCTTAAGGACTTGGAAAGGCTAGAAAATATATTCGCGTGAATGCACTCTTAAGAAAAGGTATGTCGTTGAGTGTACCTGCCGGCATAGCATCCCTTTTTTGTATACAAGAGGCAGAGAAAGATCGTTTTTCGGTTTTGTGTCGCAGAGTGAAAGAGACGAGCCACAAAATCTGTTGAAGATGGTCGATTCGAATCCCCCATTCGAGTCTAGTCAATACCCGATTTTAGATTTCTTTGGGAACGGGGAGAATTTCCAAGTTCCCGGTCGCGTTGCGATTGTTATCTTGAGAACAACGTTTGAGTCTTTGAGTGTATCTTGATTTAGGGTTAGAAAAGGAACAAGATGACCAGGATTGTAGGCACCCTCATAAATTTCCATATTTTCACAATAATTAAATAAATACCCACACGTGTTATCTACCAAAATCAACTTTCATTTTACGTAGTTTTTTTTAGATTTTCTTAGGAAAAAAAACATTTTCCATTCTTAAGACTCCATTTTTGAAATCCTTTCTCTCTTGATTTTGCGTTACTAAAAATAGTTAAGACTGTAGACTATAGTAAAATTTTTTATTGTCGTAAAATAAGGGATGGTTTCATATCACCCCTCTACCTTACGATACTATAAATCCCGGCCTAGACGCCCCGCATTTTTTCGAATAGTTCCTTTCAACTTTCATGTATTCTTCATATATTAAGTCCCCAACAAGGCAATAATATATACATATCCCCAATCTATGGATTAAAAAGTGAACTAGTTTCACTATTTGGGCTGCTAGGAGTCGACATTTGATTATTAATTAATACTATTACAGCCAGTATTTCATTAGTCAATTACCATAAATCATCACGACAAATTGAATTATTCTCCTGTCTTTGATAATACTCACTACTCCATCCTCTTCGCTGTATTAACGATCAGCTGGACTTAACTTATTTCACAATCAACAAAATTTCCAATTTGTTTTCTATTTCCAAAATTTGCTTACCATATTGTCTATATATGTAATTAAGTTATTTCAATCGGATATCATTTTTATATCAGGTCGCTATTAATTGAGAATAAATCGCTTGGAGGCTATTATTATCATCGTTTATGATAAAATTGAAGTGGTAAATATGTCTTTCACAGATTAGCACTGTACAAACGATGCACTTTATTATCACTAACACTACTCGACTCTTATGAAATCATATAGCTAACAATATCCATCACTCATACCACAATCGTAATCATATATATCTAAAAGTTGTCTTTAAGTAATGTAAAATAATTGTAATAATAAACATAATCCAAAGTGGCCAAGGTAGAAGAAATCTTATGGTTTCCAAGATTTTGGAGCACTATAATGTGGTCTAAGGTTATATTCAAACAAAGCTAGGATAGGTTTAGGATGCATGGACAATTTTTTACATCTCATTGAAATCGTAACCGCCCTCGCTCGAGATTGGCATAAGGCAACTCCGGGCAAGCCGCTCCTTTATTGTCGTGCGCCCCGGCCGCATTATAATACAATTTTCAGTAGTTTGAAGCGGGCCGGGTACGGAACGTGGAGTTGAGTTCAGAGAATATATATAAAGTGAACCGGTGGCAGCCAGCACAATGCGCCATATCAAACAAAGCTGCTGCATGGGACTTCCATAGAAGTGTGGGTGGGTTGTGCGAGGTGTAGTATTACTCATTCAAATGATCCTCTCCAGCGTTCCTGCTTTTAATTCATCCAAGCATTCACATCTTCTATACTCCAGTTAAATAAAGAGTCGTACGCCTGAACCTTGTTGGGTGTACGCACGCACGCATTACGCACTACATCTACACATCCTTGTCTCGCCAACCCCTTCTGCCTAGATTTCATTTTCGATTCGAGAGCTTCCTCCATAGCATTGTATACCCCAATGAAATTTTTTTTTTTCCTTTATATACAAGTCATATCGAGGACATGCGTGCGAGCCGAACAAAACGGGATAATTTTCAGGCTTGTTCAAAAATAGACTACCGGACCTGGTATTACGAGTAATATTAATACTTAGTGAGATGAGAGGAAAGGAGAGAAAAAGAAATAAAGATGTAGTAATCTTGCTGTATAATAGTCTCATCTGGATATAAGATCGACTTAAGTTTCAAGAGTTCCTAGAAATTTTCTTCTCTCTTTCACAGATCCAAAGTGACCTTGTTATCTCGTCTGTGAATCGCTCCCTGCATACCCGCTACTTTAATTCCCACGAATTATAGACTACTTGCTTGTTTTCGTATCCCCTTTGCTGATTCCTTCAAGTTTCTTTGGTTTAAAAGTATATAGGCACGTCACAACACGCATCTATAGGTACTTTTATACAGAGCGTAGAATAATCCTTTATACCCAGGACTATGGTGAATCTTAAGACCGTATTCAGTCATATAAGATCTGCGAAAAGAAAAGCTCGACTTTAAACGGATTTCCTAAAAGGCTAATTCTATTGTCCACCAAATGGCTCTGTCTAATAGTAAAGTGTTCTGGGTCTTCTACCCTACGAAGGGATTCATACCCACACAGTGTATATCCTGGAAGGAAGCTACCTCTTGTATACGTACCTAGGCGTCTTCTTCGTGGGCGTTTCGCGGAAGAACTGCGAAGTCTCCCTTTGTTGGTGAAATTCTGGGAAGGATTTCCAAAACAGGACTCCCAGTAGAATCCGAAGGAAGGTACAGAGACAGAGGTAGCTTCTGGATACCCGCTGTGAAAGCATTGTCCAAATCCGCATTCCCAGCGGGACACCCGGTATAGCCCTGTTCGTTCGACTAAACGTTACGAGAAAGGACCCAAATGGAAGGAAACCTCCGCTCGAATATTTTCTACCCTTAATGGAAAGATTTTCAGAAATAATTTTCCGTGACACTTGTCAAAATAACGTGTTCTGAAAATTGTTCTTGTTGTGCTAATTACCATAGACATAGATTTAGAATAAGCGTGCGAATTTATACAATTACTGCAATAAAGCTTATAGCTTTGTGAAAATTCACAGTGGTTCTAATATTACTACGAGTGTCAATAAATGAGAGTGACAAGGTGACTGTTTTCTGAGCTGAGTGTCAGTCGTCGCGCATATCGCCCACATTCTCTCTACTATATAGGTATAGGAGGAGGTATAGGGTTGTTCCATTGTCGTAGAAATTGCAGAGAGGCAAATTGGCCGGTGTGACCGTGACGTGCGCAGACATGGGCCACGTGCTGCTCTGCGGTTGTGTAATCAGTAATACCAGCGTTTATAGGGGGTGAAAGGGAAACGGTATGGAGGGTCGCTCGTACCCGCGGGATTCTGAGCCATAAGCTGTGCATTGAAAGATCAGAATGCTCTGTGCCATGTATATGTACATATGTGTATAAGTAGTGCGCTCGACCAATTACATGGCGTGACGACTCCGCACACGCAATATCGAGCTTGCGGTATTGCTTCCACGCGAAATTGCTATCCTAGCTTGGGGCTCTCAATCCTTTATGTGGTATGACCTCGTGTAAAAGATATCCACACGTATCGAGTATCCGCCCTTGATGATCAGAAAAATTAATAATCTTTCAAGGATACTACAAAATTTGATATATTCAGGAAATGAAGGCAAGTGTCTTTATGGTTGATTTACGCTAAGAAATTTTATGTCTCCCTTGTCCTTTTGAGGTTGGTTGATAAGACAACTGTAGACCTATATACCGGTCTTATAACCAGAACGGAAATGCAGGGTTGGCGAGGGATGGATGAGGGTGCATTCCCATCATTCGCACGTACACCTCGGCCCTCGTATACGCAGTGTTTACAAAAGTCACCACCAGATGACTAGGGCGGCGCATAGAACATTGTCGCGAGCGTTCTCACAGGGTAGTTCCATTGTGTTGCCCTCGGCTCCCTCTACTTTTCAACCCCTAATCTAAGCTAAGAGTATCCAGGACACCGTACACCCGAAAAGCCACCCCTGTATTTGCAGAGCTACCCGTAATGGGTATTACCGATCGCATTAGTTGGCGTGGTTATGAATTTAAGAACGTGTTTCACGAACGTGCTTTCCGTTGTTTCTCCTTAACAATTTCTTTTATCAGCTTACCATATATACCATCGCGTCCTATTAGAAATAGAGTACGTAAATATCATGTAAAATTCGTGACAATTGCCCAGCGATCACAAAACTGTTACTTTATCTAATCGGCCGAGTTAAGCCCAAATGCTGACATTCGCTATTCGCACACCATATGTCTACTGATTATCATATGCAGATTAGGACAACTGACTGTGTCAAATAAGCTCACTGGAAAACATAACAGAAACAGTTTAACTTCTTGTTCTTTCAAATTTCAAACCTATAAAGCTCATATCCATACAGATATACCTGTATAGGTATGTAAAATCAGCCCAAAAACGTATTTTACTTATAATTTTCGCATAATATACATATCCACATTATTTCCCTATATGCAGACCTAAGGGCAATAAGAATCTAATTTACCAAAATTGGTTTTCATTTTAGTGAAAACCAATAACGTCGGTATAATAGGCGAGTGATCGGGAGGCGAGTGACAACGCCCAGTTAGAACGATGATAACACACGACAGCCTAATCCCTTTCATAATTGATCGCCGCACTAGAGATGCTAATCTTTGCCCACCTATCTTTATGCACCCACACATCCACGTAACCTTTCGTTCGCAACGCCGTACCGTGTGTTGTCTAATCGTACCACTCTTTCTCTTAGATCTCCATTCTACATTATAGACTGTATCTAGAAGATACACGAACTCTTTGGTCTGGAAGTGTATACGTAACCTACTGAGCGTTCTTTTGTACCAAGCCTGAACTCTGCCATCGTAGTCTGAAGTCGCACGGGAACACCTTTTGCAACGGCAATCTGCATACTGACACTCGCATTATGCGCACCCGATCGGAAAGCTACCGTCTACTGCTATACGGTCTCCACCTTACTCTCGACCGTCGTCGGCGACATGAGAGCACGCCGTGAAATGCGTGGCGATTGTGCTCCCTTGGTTTCTCTCTTTGTTCTCTTACACGTTTGTGCGTGCGGCGTGTTGTTGGTTTACTATGTATACGCTTGGTTTTGCACGACCACTGCTTCTCCATCGACGTGCACTTGAGCTACTGCACTTGCAATTGATTTTCATTCTGAGTCTACGACACTCTTGATATTCTTGTTGTGTTATCGAATCGTGAACTCTGCGAATCGTTCTGTGGACCTTTAACGACTTTAGGTTTCGCGGGAAAGCTGTGCTGGGTATTGCTACCAGATTCTTTCCGGTAATCTGTCACTGAACGATGCATTCTTCTTAAGTCTGAATCTTATGTTAGCGGAATTAATGAATGGAGTATCGAGTGTTTTCATTCGGTAGGTATTTCTATGTAAGTTTCAATGTTTTTCTTGCACAATTGTCCTCGGTGATAGGTTGAAGTTAATACCATGGTATACACTTATTCCTATGGAAGGGATTGTTATTTAATATGCGATGAATCATCACTTCGAGAGTCTCAAAGAGACGTTCGCAGTCTTACGTTATTACTTATGTCAGACTAGGTTCACGTTCTCCTTAGTCACCAATGATTTTCATTGTCTCTTATTGTATTTACCTGAAAAACGAATAGTAGTAGAAGCACAGTATAGAACACGATAGAAATCAAGAGCTGAGGCTCGCGAGCTGTTATAACGTGTAATCTTTATACCTCGGTTTTTAATTAAATAATATAATATTATAGGAGCATTAAAACTGATTTATTAGACTCACATGCGTATACCTACGGCAAAAGAGAAGAAATCGCGTGGTCTTTCTATGAGCGCCGCTAATATTTTTAAGGCAGTGGTAATCATTATTCAGTATCCAATAATATACAGCTATTGTTACAATATACGGTTAATCCACAATTATTATACTATCCAAAATGTTAGCTAAGCATATAGGGATCAGCGGAGAGGGAAGTGACTAGAAGATCAAAGTACTTAAGCATCGCAAATCGGTAGAAGATCGACGGGATACCTTGTACACCACCTACGAGGTGGTGCGGGTCAGCCGAACGGGTAGCTTGTCTATGTAAATTCATCAGGAACGATCTCAGGTTCATTCCAACGTTGAGTAGGGTCCTCCATACGATAGTAGTATAGCACAGCCATGGGTATACTAGTGTACGACGTAACATAGCAGAGCAAAGGAAGTGAGGCCAGTGGCTGCGGTGAGGTGAGTTAGCGGGTTGTAACTGTATCAAGTTGGCCGTGACACGACCGCGCATAAATCACTGTTGCAGTCCCAACCGGACCGCCAACATAACGCACGAAACGCACCATCGTCCATCATATATCGTCTTACATGGAAGATGCTGTGTACCCGAAAAGATCGCGGCCTTCGTTTGCCCTCCTGGCAATGAGGTCATTTTCTTTAATGGTTCACTAACGCCGCAATATGTGTCCTACTAATCATTGAGTGTCATCCCGAATTTACGTCTGCTCGTAACATACCATTTGTACCAGAGTTCAATCGATAGTCTGCTATCAATGCCGAGTGTCAGGGAGCACGATTCTAAATAGACGCGATTGATGGTCATAGAGGGAGAAGAGGGGAGATGGCAAATAAATGCGTACTCTAACTTTAGATAAAATTTCAAGTGAATAATGAACATGGCTGGGCCATGGATTATTCCTAGGCTGCGAAAATAGACTTGAAATTGGTCGGAAATCAGTTGATTCTCACTCGTGGATAAATAAGGAAGCGGAAGTGGTGCGTGACGATGGGATAGGGATGAAGATGCTATAGGTATGGTTCAGGACCATGCGACATGGCGGTATATATACTAGTAATGGAAACAGAGGTGGAGCTCGTGGTTTCGGGTTTGGCGAGGTCTGTTTTATATTCAGGGAAAATTTCGACTAGGGAGCCAACTCGGGGCTGAGGGGCCTCGACTCTAACTCGAGTAGAGTGGAGCAGCTGATTCAATCATGATAATTCCTCGAATGAAATTTACCGCCAACCATCACGCACGTACACCCGGTTACCATTGGTAGACCGTGAGGGTGTGAGAGGCGCTGTGGTGGTGCTGGCCGTTCGGCAGGGGTGCCAATTTAATAATACCAATTGACTCTCGCGACCGCCGAATGCTCGATTTGCGGTCAACCCCGTCTTCCTCACGGTCTAGGCTTCTTCCTCTCTACCAAAATGAGATTCATTCTAGTCTCTCGTTCACTGCTCACTTAAATTTCCCGCCAATATTGATCATGCATCATATAGCTTGTTCATAAAGATAGTCGGACCATTGGAAACAATTTTGACGCTCAGGGACAATGGCTAATTATATATGCAAGTAAATAAATAAATTCTTGTCTACGATTTTATCTCTTTATTGATGTATAATTATACACACAGTATGCAGAATAATCTAACTATCAATGATTATCGCTTACGATTCTGGTCCGATTAGAATTCGAAAATAAGAAGATTTACTTGGTTAGTAGCCGAGAATCCTACGGACTAAACGTAACCGCCACTCAAATCGTCCTAAGCTCTGATACGCGGTATCATGAATTTATAGTCTCTACTTACAGAAACCGGATAATCTCTTCATTCATCTCCATCGTGAGCCGCTTCAATAGGGATTCAGCCATCCAGTATCGCTAACAGTGAATGTATGAATACATGAAGATGATAGGATCTGCCAAGTTATTAGTATAAAAGTGTGCCGAAGTAACAGTAGACGTGCTGGAGTAGGTGTTACCCACGTAAAGTAACGGAATACCTGTATTCTATATACCATTCGTAATCGAAATGCCAGCAGCAATCAGCACGGCTCCAAACCGATAATGGACAGCCACGTATTTATTGATATTTATTAGCCAGCAATTTTGGTACCTGCCTCTCCGGCACGATTTCCAATCTTTATGAGCGCACTCCTTAACTTGGCTTAATACATAATATCTTTCATCATACTAAATCCCCGTTGTAAACTTCTCATTGAATTTTGTTTTCACAATTTCCAAGAATTCCTTGATTACATCTTTTCAATCCAGTCCTAACCTAATTGACGTCAATATGGTATCCAAACGAGGAAGTAAGTCACCGGAACTTCTTGAAACTCTCTTCTTTGATATCCATTTCCGTTCTATAGTAAGAGAGAGAGAGAGAGAGAGTCCATACAAGGTGTCTGTCTGGCAACATATGATTCCATCTGTTGCATTTGCAAATACAAAACTTTTATTCATACACTAAATGGGAGCAGACATTTATTGTCCATACGTTTCTACGGAAACAAAGAGAGAGTTTCTGCTGAATAAGCTCAGCCTTCTCTTCCTCTTCTTCGTCAGTGTGAACCAGTCACCCCAAGGAATCGGATCATGGCGAGCAGGTCGGGCAATGATAAAATGGAAACTGTGGCCGCGAGCACGAGACCCGTTACTTGACTCGGCTAGAAACGATAAGCCGTGCTTTGTCGCGCCGCGGCTGTCACTTCTCAATGACTGATCACCCGCCATCGTTATTCTACGTCCCGCATCACAGTGCGCTCCCTAAATACCCAGGACACATAGCCAGATATTACATACAGAAACGTGTAATAGGAACGATAATGACGATAACGAGTACTCTGATCAAGACTGAACAGTAGGTACACAGAGGATCGTTAATGTTATACTCGTCCATAGAGTCAATTGTCAAATTATATCAA
Organism: Hartigia nigra; assembly: GCA_031001745.1. Classification (NCBI taxonomy): domain Eukaryota; kingdom Metazoa; phylum Arthropoda; class Insecta; order Hymenoptera; family Cephidae; genus Hartigia; species Hartigia nigra. Next base: position 311,291 of record JARPRG010000314.1, read on the forward strand.
TTCGTATGAGCGGTTAGGATGAGTCGATGTCATCAAATAATTATCAAAAGAATAACGACTATCATTTCTTTTTACATGAGTTAAATTCCTATCTGCTACGAAAGATCTTTCACAATTATCTCATCTGGTTATCGATGAGTAGCTAAAACAATGTTCTTTGTCTTGAACAAATGTATAATCCCCTGGTAAACAAATAGATACAGCCTTTCCAGTGCATAACAGTCTTATTTCATTTACTTTTAATTAAAGTGGCGATCCAACGAAAGAAATTTGTTCACGCGTTTTCCTGATAAAGACATCAAACGTTCTTTGACTTCCTCAATAAAGTATTACTTGTATCAATTTATTCATACCCCTGGAAGGTATTGATACTCGTACAGGAATCGTTTATGGGCTTGCTGAAGAATCAACCAATATGGCCAAGAGGCCATAAGACTCCAAGAGGAGCTTATAGGACGGGTTGACTAATCTAGAAAACGAGTACCGTTTGCCATTTTTCTCATAGTTTTTTTTTCTCTCTTTGAGACAGAACGTCGTGTCTATATCGATCCATCAATCAACCGGATGTCAAAGGGATTTCCTATCTGGAAAATTAAGAAATCGTTTCTTCTTCTATATGGTGTGTAAACTGACACGAATTGAGTAACAGCACAGCCAATTCGTTGCCTTATAGTACCATTGATAAACGAATCGCTTAATGGCGTCGCTGGTGTAGCAGTGGGATTTGAAAGTTAATTTTCGAGGGAGATCCCGAATTAGGTACCCGTCAATCTAACAGTATAGTCCTTGTCCCATACCGTACTTTCCTCTATATAGTACGATAGTCACTACCCTCTCTCCGTTTATGCACCCTCCAGTTATTTCGACATGTTGCGCTCATTGTCAATAGTCAAATGCAGAACATGCCACCCTGTAACGTGCCACGCATGGATGGATCTACCATGTGCCAGATGGGTGACTGATGCGACCAGCAACCCTGCTCTCAACGAATGAACCGACAGACTTTAGCAAAAACCCATCCAGACAGGAATGACCCTTGACTTTGGGGTAGTTTTGAGCATTTAGTAGATTTTTCAAAAATTTGGTTTCTATAATGACTTTGAGAATTTTTGTGGTGGGATATATTTAAAAGATTGAATAAACCATAGGTACTATTTATTTTAATTTATTTAATTGATAATTTGATCACATGATATTTTTTATGGAATGTCATAATTAAACGTTATAGTAAGAGTTAGTAAGTTGGTGGATTGTGTTTGAAAAAAAAATGTTAAAGGAAGAAGCAAAGCGTGTTCCTTCCCCGTAAGCATTGGCAAGGTAACACCTTGGGTGTACACACATCGACCCTCCCTTGGCAGGGGGGCAGGTTCGGTTTGATTTGGGGACCCTCCTGTTCACCCGGTTTGGCACCCCTCACGAATGGCAAGGACACGAATAATCACGTAACAATGGCTGCCGTGAGCTTGCTATAAAAACACACACGCTCACTATAGTAACCGCTTCTCTGGCGTATAAGTAATATGATTACAGTAGTGTAGACTGTGGAACACCAAGGCCGTGGCAACAACTGACAGTCATCCTCGGTAACAATGTTTTTAAAAACAATATCTACGTGGGGAACGCTACAGAGAAATTGAGAAACCGAAGTTTATTGTTAGTATTATTGTATTTCACGTCGTACGTCATTTGTGCGAGGTTTGTGTATTTTTCTTGGCACGATATTATTTTCAGCACGTGTTATTACTCTTGCGAATTTTTCTACTCCGTTTTCAAATTCTAAAGATCATTATAAATAAACACGATTCGTTGAATATTTGAAATTTCGAAGAAAACCGAATTAAATTATATTATCAAGTTAGAAAGTATCAGTAGAAGTGTTCTAGATTACAAAAAGCGTCACGGAACTTCGTATAAGCATATGTTGCACAAGCATAGTAAAAAGGGAAGAAAATTCAAAGTAAAAAGACGGAACTGTCGAATGATCGAGAAGAACTGGCATAGATCGTTAAATATAGTCTAAATCGAGAGTAACAAAAGAACACTGCGATTAATTACCTAACCGCGTCGAGGTACTCGAGACTGAAAGCAGCACGCCCCTTATGTCTTCATTATGTAGGCCAGCTCTTACAGGTGCCTTCTTTGGGAGCACTCGAGAGCACTCGACTGTATTAGGAATAATTTTACGAAGTCTGCTCACGTAGCGCACACTCTTAGAAAATCCCGTCAATAGTCGGAATGAACGATCGGCTGGTTTCGCGAGTGCTTTAAACCCTTCGATTGCGAAGCTCAGCTCAAATAGCAAGAGAGAAAGAGAGAGAAGAGATCTAATCATCTGCTCTGGTGGTACTCAATCACACGAGGAATGGTTAAGGAATAACGTAGTACGTTCTATATATCTATAGTCTCCAGCTGTAACTACATAAATAGTTACGTACTTAGGACGTAACTTGTATTACGTTATAGAAGGTAGACATTTAGTAAGCAGGGCAGCAGGCAAACGTGGCCGAGCCAGAGTGAACGCCAGTTGCATGGCAATAAGCGCAAAACTTGATCCAAACGATTTTGTTCTTTGATTATCTTTATATATTATCATTCCTTTTTATACACAGAAAAATATACTAATTTTAGACTAATATTATAGATAATTAAAAATTACATTCTTGTCGTCCGTTGACTTTGCTAAATATACATTACTCGACTTGTGGATTATTTAGTACAGGTATTATAGTGGGGTATGGACCTCACACGAAGATGAGGGCAGGAAAGGGAGTGAAAAATAAGGGGTGTACTATCGTGTGTTAGGTTTTATTGAATTCCGCCGAAAGCATCTAGACTGGATAATAAAGCGATTCCTGTGATCGAAGACGCGCGAACGTAGTGAGTAATGGCGTCGGGCTCGTTTGACGCCACGACGTAATGACGGAATGGCCGCCGAGTGAAAACAAACCGTCGGGATTTTACTTTTATATCCCGAGCTCACTTCGCGGAAGCCGCGCTTATCGGGTCCCGCTTGGATCAATAAACAAAGAAGCGGGTGTCATTGCTGGCTTCTGCTTCTGCATTCGGCGCGGTTACGCTGATCCTAGACTCTGAACCTACCATCCTAACAAGACACCCATTGCAGAGACCTTATTCAAATAAACCACGGACTACAAAGGGATTTCTCGTTGCTGGATTAGGAGCCTCTATGCACTCGGTGTATGCAGATCCGAATTGTAGGTAATGGCGGTGCCATTTGGTAGTCATACAGAACCGATTGTATGGCCGTGAGGCTGCCTACCAAATATTAGTGGCCGTTTGATTTTCAAGGCACGTCAAGAGGTCTAGCTATCTTGTTCATGTATCTGTCATGGACAATTAAGTATGACTCTTTTACACGCCGCCAATGTCCGTGTATTACACACGCGCGCGCGCACTCGAGGCGCAATTTCGTCACAATCGTGCGTCTCAATTTAATGAGGTATTAAACGACGAGGTAGGTGCAATTTTTGGAAAAATTCTTATTCACAATTAAATGTAGCTGTATGTATAACAAATTTTTCTTAATATGACAGTTCTCTACGATGTAGTTAAGTATATTAAATATTAGAATAACTAGTGGGAAACGCGTGTGTCTCCAGGAGGTTGAACAATAAGGGATGATGAGTCGGTTCCGAGACCGCATTCATATAGCTGTCGCGTCGGATCACTCAACGAGATTACAAAACGTAACAAGCAAGAGATTTCACGCATGTGCACGTCCCGGAGGATTAAATGTCGTGCATGGCTAAGGCACGCTTAGCGTCGATATTCTAACCCAACCAAACCATACTGTTATAATAATATAAAGTAACCAACCGGGTGAGCCAGCGGCGCGCGGTTTGATTTTCGACAATAGATCTACAAGGGGCCACTCTGGGGGGTTGCCTGTAAAATGCACAATATCATCAAATTTCATTATCGATATAATAATGCCGGCTTAATTCAACGTACCGACCCGTAGCTACTTTTACCCCTGGGGTTATAGTTTGAATGGTTTTTACCCTCTGATGCTCTTTGGGTCACAGTCTTAATAAACAGATCTAAATTTCTTACTCTTGTAACCAAATCTTACATTTACTCCCTTCGTCTCTTTTTAATATTTCATAATAATGATTTGCATACTACGTAAACAATACTTATTCCAATAGATACATTATCTCGTCGTTAATTTTTCTTTTAATTTTCCCATGAGTTTTGGTAACCACTCTACACGTATAACTTGGGTAATGGCTAAGAGTTAACCTAGAAGAAACATGGCCGCTCGGCATGGTGCTGCGTTTGCCTTACACAGTCCAGAGAAACGAACCAGGCAGGCAGTCAACGTGATGCATTCGGTGGGCCAGGCAAGCAGAACACCCGGTCCCAGCGGCTGTCAACCAGCCGTCACCCTCGAATACGTATGAATAATCATATCGATCTCATATTCATATTAGTCCGCAATAGGTCTCCAATGGGATTGGAATCTGCGTACATGAATTTGTCACTCGGCCAACGACACAGCAGAACGTTTATTCAGTCAATTTATTTGTTGTGCTCTCCGGGGAGATTCGCTGATATTGAACAAAAAATTACTTCGTTCTCTTATGGAATTGGAAGAATATATATACATATACATATGCAGATACATATACTGCATGTAAATATATATTATATATATATATATATATAGGTCGATGAACGAATAGAGAAATGGAGGCTCATCCACGTGTCAGCTCGTTGAGCGCAATTAACGATATAGAGATATTTATCAATAATAAAAAAAAATGTGAAGGTAATAAGATATTTCTTAACATTCACAGACGTGTTATACCATATAACGAAAATAAATAGGAATTGAGAATCCCTGTATGGCCGATCCTGTATATCCGCCATGAGCAGGGAAAATCTCTAGTCAGCTGCTTTCTTTGCAAATTTAGCCCCAAGGTTCGTGGGCCGCGTAAGAAGAGGGTATATACCTAAAGAGAGTTACCTCCTGAAAGAGAAAGATAAAGAGAGAAGTATCTCTCTTACTTTCGTAGCCATTTCAATTGATTTACTTGAATTTTTCCCAGCTCCAGGTAGCTCCCATTCCAATGGCATCCATTCTCGTGCAACGTATCGAGAGCCGGGACCTCGGTCTTCTAAATACAAACTGTGCAATGTATGGGGACCCTCTGTACACAAACAGCAGCGGCATGCTATCGGCAAGATGTTTAATGTTTCGGACTGTTTGAGCATAATATTTACACAAACGCTCGCAGGACCTTGGGTGGCTGCTTCCGGTTTATGCACCATGGACACTCTTATCGCTATGGACACGTTTCTCAATAACCTAGAGCACACAAGCGCCCATGAATTTTCCGCTAAACTTTCGCATCTGTAGTATACGTATATCGGTACTTATGCCACACCCGGTAGAAATCGCTCAACGATACTTTCCTTACGGTACTCACTTAAAATCCTCACCCAGAATCTTTGCCAAGTAAAGTTGTACCTCAGGATTTATCTTCCTAGACCCTTTCCAGGAACCTTGAGATTTTTTGTTGTTAAAAAAAAGCGAATGATTAGACACGAGTTTTTTCAGCAGCGCATAAGCAGAAGACCAGGTGGAGTATCCTGGCAACGTGTCCTGGTCGTCTGTCCAACTACAGTAACCTCCTTTACTTTCCATGACCACCTCTTCTTTCTCCTAGGAAGGTAGCACGAGAAGTAATGGGTGCGGGGGCAATTACCCGGCGTGACTTGCATTCTGCACCCTACATCGGCGTCCTGGTAGTCCTTCGTCGATACACGCGTCCCGAACACGAGCTGAGAGTCGCCAGCTACATCGACTAATCTTCCGGTCAATATTGTGCTTCCCCGTATAAAGTTACATGGTGACTTGTATTTATCGACCTACCGCTGCATTTTTATTAGAACCTGAGCGAAGGGTTTGACATTCATTCTTTCAGAAACTACCAAAAAAATTATTGTATATAGTATCCTATCATCTTCGGCAATCAGAGAGGACACTTTGAATGTACGCGTGGAATGAGCCTGTCATAAAATTTATCGTGCTGTAACTGCTTCAAGCTCAGGATTGTCAAAATAGCCGATTTTTATGTCGTTTTTATAGACGGACTCGTTGTTTGGCAATATTACGAGCACAAACTCCTAGCTTCTTCTAGGTTGCTCTAACCTTTCCTCCTTGGGCCTTGAAAATTGTCGGATGGCAACCGGCATACCCGGGACCTTTCTGGGGGGATGACAAACACATGGCGCACAAACGACCGCCCGGAGAAAGACTTTTACCCCACAGGGGGCCCACGTGCTTTTCAACGGTACAATCCTACGAACTAGAGTCTCAGGTTACGCTTCCCTCGTACGAGGAAAAATCAACTGTACCTTAGTACGGTCTTAAAGTGAGTTAATTTCGTGCACTGGAACGAAGTATAATTCGGAGGACATATTTCATTATTTAATCATTCACATCATATTCCTCCCACGTTCCTCCTGTCATCCTTTCATTGATAAGCATTGCTACGTATACGTTCACACAATTTGCAGCAATCCAGCTAAAATTTTGTTTCAAAAATCAATATTTTCGTGGGGCCTAAATATCTGGTAGCTTGGATATTTAATTTTAGGACACGTATCGGCAACGTGTTGTTAGCGGTAAATACTGGTAACTTGTTTATAGTCGGACATTTCGATGCTAGCTAGCGGCACTATGTAGTTACGTAGTATATTGGTTGTATGTACGAAAGAAGTGCGAAATAACCCCGCATGCGAGCTACTCTCCTTCGTTTGTTTCAGAGTGCCCACGTTGTTTTAGTGCAAAGGTTGATAGTAGCTAGATGTAGTTACACCAGAATGAGTATATTATGTTGAAGAGAAGAGCGTTACGCCTTTCGAGCATAGCATAGCGTGGTTTAACCTGCCAACGCAAAACGGGTTATGGCGGTAATAAGTGGGTGCTGATGCGTCGAATACAACAGATCCATAATGGTTTGGATGGTGCTACTAATGTAGTGAGATGCCAGTGTTGGATCTTTTTGTTGTATGTCCCAAAAAAATGGTTAATCATTCATTCAATAATCACGTGAGATTTACAGGGATGACTCATATAATTTCGGATTTGACTTTCGTTTTGTCGTACTGAGGCATTGGATTTCGTTCGGAATAACTGAAAGCGCGTGTGTTGTCATATAGCTTATAGCTCTTGCAGCTCGGAGCTTCGCTCGAAGGCGCGTGGCTAAAGCCTTAACCTACAATTACGGCCACCTCCTTTGGCACCTAACCGCAATGGCCACGGCAAAAAAATCCTCCCTAAGGTAACCCGCTATCAGCGTAACCCGGAAACGTTCCAATTTTCGACAAATGACACAGCCATTTCTTCACGGGGCGAAACCGTTCGTAGGTGGTGTGCTGCCATTTTTTGTTACTCCCTCAAAGACAGGCCTGTTATTATCGCGTAATGCTCTACTAGGGACACAAAGTTGTTCTGTACGAATAGACCTGGTAGATCATCCCACGGCGCTGCTATCCTACAATGAACGAATCCTAATAGTTCACGCCACCTTGTGTCTATAGTATCTGTGACTAACAACAAGTGATGAATTATCCCAGTAAATCATTGTTGTGAATACATATATTTCACATAGAGATATGTCATTGGCTTTTACGATTTATATGAGAATTATTATGATTATTTTGTATATTAAAATACACCCGTCACGGGGTGATGTACGGGTGGTTCAACCTCATGAAATTTAAATAGTCCGTGGCAGGGCAAATTTTTAAAATTAAAGAAATTAAAGATGGCAACGCCCCGGTTAAATATTTCTTCATGGATAAGATCTGAATGTTGAATCATGAGTGTACAGTGCCTTTCCTCGGTCGGCAGATGTTCTTCAGTTTCATTAAACTCTCATTAACCAGTCACCTCGTAGGAACCGTCGACTCTTCAAAATTCCGTAGGATCGTATGGCAAACGGTTCGTCCTGAATTTCATATCTCTCGTTTCCCTTTTGCCTGGTCGCTGCTTTCATCACTATATTTTTTCGATTCGTCGATCCAATATGGCTTCCGACGTTACTATCGTCCAAGTCGATTGATTAGACGCCTTCATTCGTTCAACAGGATCGACCACGATAATAAAGACGCTCTCAATTATCTCGATGAATCTTCAATTAGAAGGGGCAGAGTTTTATGTCTACAACCTGCTGAGATAATGCTTGCCGATAATAAAGATCTCGATAGTACCGTCCCGGTACATACCAGTCGTCGTGATGCTGAGAACCTCCAAGTGTTTAGGAGCACCATGTGCTTCTCACTGTCTACTGATCATAAACTATGAATGAAATTGGGTTAATGAACTCATGATTATAGTACCAAAAAGTATAGTCTTAGCCTTTATATACATGTATATATATATATAGGTGTTATATTAACATTGTAAATGACGTAAAAAAAATGAGCTCTAATTTATTTACTTACGTCATACGTTCAATCAGTGAATCAGTTTTTAATTCTAAGCCGTAGATTACGTTTTTTCTTTTAACGGCAGAAAAAAAGAATGACGAAAAGAACATAAGAACACAAGCCGCTGCGTGCCTATGCTAATCGTAAATTAATATCATTTTATAACGTGGCTGTAAACGTTTACAAGTGGGGGCAGGTGCGCCATTGGTACCCTTGTTTCCTTATGACGCTGCACGAGCCACGCTAAACAGCTTTGTTTACCGTGTTCATTATACGGATGCCAAGATGGCATTTCCTAACTCATTCTCAACGGTCTCTCTATATATTATCCTTATTATATATAGATACATTACGATAGCTCGAGACTAATTTTCCTGAAAGCGTAGACAGACGTTCATCCAGAGTGGTAATATTGAAATCGATAAAGTATCTGCGGGAGTAACCTAAACATTGCCAAGGTCTCGATTTCTGGGCTCTTACTCGAAATAGTGTCAAAACGTTATCTCAATGACGAGAGACGTTGCCGTATAAGCGTTGACGCCATTATTCACGCTTCGATGTCACGTATTTGCTTTCATGTGCCGACAATCTTCATAAACGTTGATACAATGGGTAATTGTCGAATGAACTTAATCATTTCATTAATTGTCAGACGATGACTTAGTGTTTGATGAGCAAAATTATACTGCTGCGGTTTCATGAAACCTCAAGACGCTTTACGGCTTTTTTGAGGATACTTCACATTAAACCATACATTCCAGCAAGTGTCTTAATCAAATATATATATATATACTTGCGATTTATTCAACTGACGATTCAGATAGCGTAGCGTACGTGGATCATTGACATATGTTATATACATACATAAGACGAAGCACTTATGTATATGATCTTGGATTAGAACGTGCTGCAACCGTTTACAGCGTGGATCCATACAGTGGTGATAAGAGATTGCGCAAGTTTAGTGCAGTAGCAAGGCAGACTAATCCGCGTTAAGCAAACATCAAGTGAGTTCTACTGTATCTCTAGTTGCATGCCAAAGACATTAAAATTGTAACACGACTAGTAATATGACAATTAATATAATATATTAGAATTTAACAGTGACGAGAGAGTGCTGACTTATAATCAGTTGATGTGAAAAAAAAAAAAAACTTAATATACGACGTTGCGTGTACTATATATGTGGTATAGATAAGGAGAAAGTGAGGGAATAATATAATAAGAGCGTAAAAAGAATATAATAGGAATGCAAGCGTAAAGGAACAAGAGAAGCGGAAAAGAAAGGAGGCGATGGCCGCTGGACGAGGTGCACGTTGCGAGCGTAACTGGCATTCTCAGTTAAGTGGGAATGGGTAATGGTTCGTTAGGCAGAGTAGTTTTTCAGTGTTGCCGCAGAGTTTTTCAAGGCAGCTGCACAGGGTGAGAAGGAGGGTCCGGGTTGCGTCGGTGCATCGTTGCACTGTAGGTATATACAGTTTGGTCCTCATTTCGAACTGGTATTCGTAGTTTCCGTCTCTCTCGACATATGGATACCGTTAAAGCATGTAAGATTTCGCGCGCGTTTGCCATTCGCGAAAAAATTTGAATCACCTTGAGATTCGTTTCCCTCATTAAACAAACAAGCCTTTGCATACCCTTGCACTGTACCAAGTGCGTGGTATGCGTTCGGTTGGATACGTGTGGACGTCATCAGATGCAAGTATTCACATAATCATGTATGTGGATTGTCTATGTATTCACATGCTCCGAGAGTGCAGAGAGTTTCGACTTGTAGTACGATTCGTGGAGACTTTGCAATGGTTTTGGTATATATATATATATATACGCCCGCACACGTCACATTAGGCTCATTTTCCACACGCGGTTTTACAAGCGCGGCAATTACAATAATAACAGGCCTACCGGCTCATTCTGTGTGCACGGCCATTTATGCCTGAGCTCACTCGTTTTGTGAAATTGATTTAACATATTCATTAGCCTATGCTAATATGAGCTACGACTTGGCCCATGTACGTTTGATGCTCATTGCGAGAGCAGCATAGTGAATGGAATATTTTTTTTATATGTAATGATAAAGACAGGCAGAATAATAAGATATTTGCATTTTATTTCTTTGAATTTATCATCTCTTGTCGCTTGTTTTTTATTGCCCCTAGTGGATCGGTAGATGATGCTTTTTCGAGCTGATCGACAGTTTTAACAATTAGCTCCTCGAAATGCCCTATTAAACCCATGTATGGTTATAGCTGTCAAGCGTGTCATTATATCGACATTATCTCACAGGGCTGTGAACGCTGGCCCATTGCGGGGTGTCATTTTACCAAGCGTTGCATATTTCCTAACGATGCACGCCTAGTCGCTCCCGTATAGAAAATGACCTGTAATGCATTGGCGCGCCGGATGCAAACGGTTACGGTTTGATAGCAATGCAAACAAAAAACTGTTCACATAATGACCGGCGACCACCCCCTACGTGTCATTTGGTGCAAAAACCAACAAGTTGGAACAAGGTGCCACCCTCTCGAAAGGTCGGACAGGACAGGACAGGAGTGCTTCGCTTACTGTCGCCACACGTTATTACATAACCTAACATGGCCGTCACGCTCTGACACTGTTCTAAATTGACTGTTCCACCCGGCAACGGATTCAACTATCGTACCAGCACGTTAAATCGAACTTAATCGAATATGCGCGAGAAGATATATTCTGCAGACAGTTATATACTGAATATACCTGACAATTCTAGAGGCTTAATGTATACAGTATTTTATTCGTTTTGCTAAAAGAAAATCTGTGTGAAGAGGTAGGGTCAGCGGGCAGACAGGGTATAAAAGCGTGTAAGTAAACTGTTGGAGTTATCGGAACCGATTAGCATTATCAGTATGGACCCATAGTCGGTTCACAAGTTTAATGTGTTTTTTTCTGACAGTTTGTAAACAATGCAATCCTTAACAAATTAGTGACGTGCACGTGCATACTTTGTAACAAAAATTGTATGCAGAGCCACGTGTGGCTCGCATGAGACTTTATTGTTTTCGATCTGTCACAAAAACACATTGAGTTTGTGGAGTGACTGTACAGAGATAGGACTGTTGACAAATTTTGTAGCGGAAGGCAATATAGTGTCGAGTCGCAAAAATATTGACTGATAATCGCATTGCATATCTACAATGTGCAATTATAAACCATTCAAGCCGCTGAGGTGCGTGTCGACAGACAGTTAACATGAAACAATGTTTCCGAGGAAAAGGAAACACGTGCGATATTATTAAGATAAAAATCCGCAAACAGAAAGTTTAGCGTCATCGAGTGCTGAGCACAACGATTTTCTGTCGTGTCGCCTAGTTGGAAACGTCCCTCACATTAATCACGCTCCTCGTTTAATTAGACGCTTTTCCGACATGCTCGAGCGCAACCGAAAATTGTCCGGAGGTCTACGAAGTGATGGAACAGAAGAGTAGTAGAGAAGAAAGAAAAAAAAATACAAAAAGAAAGGATAGAAGAGCCTCTATAAGGGAGACAAAAAGTCAAGCAAAAAAAATATAAAAAGAAGGAAAAAACACAACGATGAAGTAAAGAAGAGTTTTCGGTCCGCGAACCAATAAAATGGACAGATGGTACCGCCCGCACGAAGGATATCCTTTCTGCATATTTAATCAGGACTATCTAGGTCCCAGGATGCGTTCCGTGGTCCTGAACAGTCCATAAACAGGGGCCCAGGTGCCGCCTAGGAGTCTAGAGGCTGCCGGCCTCGCTTCAGCCTTCAGACGGCGTTCAATAACCGGAAGTACATCACTCGACACATCCGCCCAACCGTCTACACGTCCCCCAATTCCGTCTCGACTCGTGTACTCATTCGCTCGTTCGCTTACCATAGCTCATTGCCTTGCTAGCTCGTTCACTCTTCGGTCACTGGGTTATTCGAATTAGTTTGAACGGTCGGAACGTAAAAAGGGGCCAAAACTGACCGGTGTTGCTTTGCTTTTCCACGTGACAGAGCAGTGAACACGGTCTGAGTTTTCAGTCCCTTTTTTATCTTTTCGTCTCCTTTTCTATTATTCATACCATAGTCCAGATCTGTGGATTCTTATATACATATATGGTGCGGGGATCGCAGATACGTACGGCCACGTTGACGGAACGCAGTGAGATGTAAAGGGCGCTAATAATGAATTATGGCTCCTTTAAATAGGGTGATAATCCATTTGGCTTTTTCTATAAAACTGTCAAAGTCCCCGTACCATAACAGTTACCGCGCGCTTCGCCACGAAGTGGCGAGTATTGCCGATACGTTTCAACGGTTTATAACCTGTTAAGCAATTTAAAAGTGCTCGTGCGCGCCCGCAAAGGTGTGTATCATAAAGCCATAAGCGTTCGAGCTCGGTATTTCTGTTCGCGCTTGCTTTTCTATAATCTGGGAACCGTCACGTGATACGGCCTTCCGAACGATAGCCGGTAAGCCATCGTTGAGACATATTAAAATATATCACGTAGGACGAATAAAATTTGCTACTCAATAACTTGAATAATCTGCAACTTCGATTAATATATTTTATATTATACAATACAGTGCATGATTTTTGGTTAATCATACTTACATGCTTATATAAACTATTGATCGCGTTCCTTTCGCGATTTATTCCGATCAGTTTGAATCTGTATTTCTTATCGTGGTGTATTACGACGAATCGTGTGTACATAGCTTCCGCTGTGTTATTTGGCAGAGCATATATATTAGTCAGAATATTGGACGAGTTATCAGCTCGCTAATCCTTATCAACCGATAAGGCCGCCTCTGCTTATGCGACATATCGATGTTATTATATTTACGTCATTTAACTACCATACTTAAATTTCTGTGTTACACAAAGGCGAGAGTCGCTTATCGATCCCACTTGAAAGACAGATTTCCACTTGTAGATCGTTATCCACAGTCTCCTCCTGTGTCTTACACGTGCAATAGCGAGTCAGCTGATAATCGCTGATTGGCCAATGAACTGTTATGTTCACGCAAGACGTTCAAAACTACCTTGCGGATTGCTGGTTGGTAGTCAGCCGTTACTAAGAAGCCACACCTTCTAGGATCGCTGTGAAATTTGGAGAAACGATCATTAAATGTGCTTCTGACGAATTGCTATGGGTAGATATCAAAGCGGCTAGAGATTTAATAAAAGGAGACCATATAGACATGGGATACAGTAGTGAACATTGCGATAAACAGTCGGAAGTTCCTGTAGCGTTGCACATCGCGTATATATCTAATTAGAACCATGCTAAACCATAAACATAATCGTAATACGATAATTATACAGCGTCCGTGCCACTGCCGTAAAGTGTAAGAGGGTATAACGATACTGACACGGCGCACACGAGTTAGAGAAGTCGGACTAAGGACTTCCTGTGGCGAGCTGAGAGTGAGCAGTCCCATTCACATCAGTCCCGTCCTTCTGCCCTATTTTATCTTCAACTTGGTAATTAAGATACTCGCGCATGTTGCGTGTGTTTTACGAGGACTATTTACATGCTGTTTCTGGATTTCTCATTTGCCTCAATAACATTACAAAGTATGATAGAGCAAAAGAGACGCTGATGAAAATATTTCAAAATGACTTCAAAGTCCCACTGTGCCAACGTATTGTATCGTTTTTTCACAGATGGTGTCTGGCGCATTTTTTAAAAATAGAATTCTGATAGAAAACTGATATGTATCATTGATTCATCTGGTGAATCGCACAGATTCCTTATCCGGCGTGGTCTTTAAACAGCCAACTGCAAAACGCACGCGCGTGCACTGCAGCTGAAAGAGATACTACTATATGGTCAGTGGAGTAATAATAGCGTGGCATGCGAGTGTTGCGTGTTTCGAATGACAGCCGTACGCAGGCATAAGGTGAGCGAATGACCAAACACTCCCTTTTAAAAACCATTTCCTCTTAACAACCGTGGCGTTTCTACCTTGTCGTATACAAAGGTGGGTCCACTCTCTAGTTTACGTTCAGGATCCACAAGGACGGCTCGGGTTAGTCAACTTGAGAGAGCCAGTAGTCAGGATTCCTCAGTTGTGAGGACTGTCGGTGCATGCCAATGACCGTCGATCCGGATCCTCTTAATTTTCATCTCGTTTCACGTAAGTCCCAGTGCTATCGCTCTCTGACCCAGGAAAGATATAAGGTCACCATCACCATCTTCTTATTTTGAATAGCCCTAATCGCATTTTTAAAACGTGGGCGCACTTTCGGCGCCGGCTGTCGTCTCGCGTTATGGAAGCGGCGTACGCCTCCCGTTTCATAAATAGATTCATTACGTCTGTATTGTGATGGTAAACGACAAAAATTGTCGCACGTACAGACAATAACACGAGCCTATTCATTCAAGGTAGCCATGAGGCTCGCGCAAGGCGACACATTGAAGAGACATTATGCTGCCCGCCGTCACCTAGCTGCTGTTCAAACTCGACAAGCATTCAATTACACGAGTTTATTATTAGTGAGCATGACTAGTTGGCTAATTACGCACTTCTATCCGATAATGAAACGATGAATACAACAGGACCGTACGTTGATATATGGACGCGGTCTAGTTTGCTAATTACGTTTTGTGATAGGTGTAACAGAAAACCGGAAGCCTTCCGCACGAGGGACGCTTTATTCCTGATTTCAATGCCTTCTAACATCAAGCTTGAGACTCGATTCTTCGTTTTTGACGATCACTTCCAGAATCCCCTCAGTTTTCTTCGACTTCATTTTCATTCTTTTGCTCCTCTCTCTCTCTCTCTCTCTCTCTTGTTATTTCTTTTCGTTATCTGCTATTCGTATATTCGTGGTTTCTTGGCAAAAGCTTCTTTCGCTTTCCTAAGGGAGTACTATTCTACTTAAGGGTTCGAAACCACTCTTCTGTATAGGGGGACGCTATATTTTTCATCACGCATGGGATCCTCGCGACCCTGTTCCCATATAGGTTATATTCCAAAAGCCAACGTACGACTAAGCTTTCATAACAATTTGCATCTCCTATGAAGTGTGCTGTATGTGGTTGCTATTAAATATGTATATGCTTTATGGTACGGGTCCATATTCTGAGAAAAGGGAGTTGGATCTCCCTGGTGACGTACGATCAAACCATGTCACCTCGAGGTGTGGCGTGTGTGTGTATCTAGGAATATACCTGTCAGTCTTTCTGTCTTCCTGTCTGACAAACTGCCTGAAACTCACGGATGGAAACAACTGAATGACGCCAGTTTCAGGCCGACGGTATGAAACATGTAAATCAAGCTTGTAGTAGTAAAAAAAAATGATAACTTTCCAGATGAACTCTAGACTCCAAACAATTCTAATATTATACGTTTTACTATATTTCTTTAGTATTGAAGGTAAACCAACCGTAGGTCCGCATCCACACGTTACGTATCGGGTACAGTATAGCTGCAGTGTCAATGCATTTCTCGTCATACGTATATGCAGCGGTTGTGTGAATGCGTGAACATATGTGGGCAGAGTGGCCGCTATCAAGGCTTCGTCCGTCCGGTTCATCTCTCTTGATCAGTGGTTCTCACTGTATTGTCCTTTTAATCTTATAAATACGTCTATAAAACTGTGGGAGCGCAATAGGAAATATTTCGATTGTGAGCATCTTTATCCAAGTGTAAATGATGCCAATTCTCCATATATGGTCAATTATCGTAATTAAATTAATTCTCGCAGTTACAGGTCGATTCGATAAATACATTCCGCAAGCAGCTGCGAGAAAGCCGTACTCCCGCTCAGGCAATTCTCATAACGACTATCCTTCCTCGAAGCAGCCGTCAATTATTTTTCACTAATGAAACGGGGCTGGGCGTCACTGTCCGCTAATGCGATTGCAGTTTGCGATAAGATGTTGCCTCTTGGCAATCGTTAGCGTGCTCTTGTTGGGCTTATTGTACACTCACTGGCGCGAGCGAGCGCGGACGCGTGAGCCTTATTAAAAGCTCGCGTTATAGACTTAGCATCGGGAGCCAGTGCCAAGCCGAGTACATACTCAGTGCGAAGGGTTGACATCGGATAGGACTGGCGAGAACGAGAGTAGGTTATGGTGGTGCGGTGGTAGTTGTGGTGGGTAGAGTCTTATCCCGAGGGGGAGCCAACACGGGAAACCAATTAGTCGAAGAACGCCGCCACCGTGCCACCAGATATGAGTCCACCACTGGTGCTGTTCCTATCGTTGTACCTGCAACTATAGACGTTGCATTGACTACAGCTCACGACCCCGCCCAATCTTGACTGTAGCTCATGTCTTAAAACGCTCGGATATCTTGGACTAAGGTGATTCTAGTACCTGTGATATCTCAGTGTGCATTAATGCGAATGGGATTTTTTTGTAACGCGCGATACCGATTTACCGGATGCGTCTAAGAACGTCGATCGGATGGAGAAGACAACTATTATGTTATTTGTAGTTTTGATATTTCTCATGGGCCCCATACAAGTATCATGGGTACCTGTATGCTTGTACATAAGGAATATTTTGGTGGGCTGTCTTAGTTGCTGGTAGAAGAATCGTCATGGGACATTGGTACTATGGGTTTGAATGTACAAGGGACCTCGAATCCTGTAGCGGTTTTTGAGATGCGATCATTTGTGAGTCTAATTTATCGGGAGGGTAAATTAAAACGAATGTATCCTGAGAGAACGACGAGGCACTTGCAGTTCGGGATGAGCCGAGAAGAAGACCCTTTGGAGGAGTGAAGGAACGAAAGGAGAAGATGAAGAAAAAGAGTGAGCTGGTATAGTAGTCGTGGAAGAGACGCACGAAGGAAAAGGGAAGGAGCCAGCGTGATTAGGGAGGAATGTTGATTAGATCCATCAGCTGGAAGAGTGCTGGTCCTTCTCTTACCTTCTAGCCGTCGAACTCAGAGCCCTTGTGCCTCTCAAAAAGTGTAGACACAAGGCAACGACTATTCCTGGTCAAGTTCCTTCAGCTCATTACTAGGGAAAAATAATGTTCCCATAGATACAGCATCGGTATCTATTCATTCCTCTTAACATGTACCAGGATATCCTGAACATTCATCGGTAAGAGAGTCGAAGCTTTGTTGAAGTCGTATCGATTCCCGTATAACGTAATATTGTACCATCAGTATGATCTGTGTCCGTAATCGGGCTGCTGGTCCATGGACAACCAGCCGTGTTGTCGATGCGAGCATTGCGGACGTCGAACCTCGTGCACGACAGCATGGCCGACGTACAGAGAGAGCGAAAGATGTGAATAGTCAGAGAAAGAGAGAGAGAGAGTATAATGCGGGAACGTGCGAGAGAGATGGATTAAGAGTGAGGGAATAGAGAGAGGCTACAACGCATACCAATGCCGGAGAGTGATGCAGTGTCGACTGTCAATACGTAATTGCTCTGGCATTTATCACCCGTTGTATGCTTTTCTCTACAAGTTCTGCATAACCCACGAAACGCTCGCAACAATATTCCGTTGGTACTGTATGAATGAAGGTATATGGATACAACAGCTGTTGTGTCTATAAAATGTCTTCTAGAAGAGCGGGAAAACAGGATAAGTAGCAAGTAGAATTGAAATTACAGTAAGTAATTTGAAATTTTAATTTTTGGTCAATTTGACTTTAAAGTCAATTAGGTATGCTTAGCGGTATAAGATTTAGACAATGGATTGAATTATACATAGGCGTATATTTTAGATAGACAAATTAATTTGTATTAAGAAATCGAATATATTAGTATCAGCAGTACGAATCCTTCGGGATAGAGTTATCTGGATAGAAGGCTTGATGACGAGTATTAGGCGTTGGTGTCTAATTGAGAGGCGAGCTGGAAATGCTGTGGGTTAAATCTGTGAAGAGTTGGGGTCAAACCCGGCGGCTATGGGAGCCCATATGACTAGGCTGCCTGCCGCCAATGGCATAGACCCGTCGCTGTTCGCAGTAGGCATCGTAAAAGCTACAACACCCGCACTACAAATCTGACTTCGGTTTTTATTGACAGACAAAATCCATGGATTCCATATTTACGGCTGCCCTGTCGCGTCGTTCGCCTATGTCTACCTCCTTCGGACGACTATGACCGTCATAAATTTGTTCCGTTTATATGACCGTTTTAAATTCCATTCTTGGTCAGGTGTAGCAGACCTTGTTAAGGGCTGCAGCCTCGAAGCCAAGGGCCTCCTTGACCCTTAAGCATATACTTTTCTATACAGAATTTGTTAAGCCCCCTAGACCACGCGGAAATCTTCTACTTAATTTTTGATTGGTGCCAGAACTCTTAGGGTGACTTGGAATTGTCATTGGTCAAAGGGTTGTATATATTCTTGGGGCGCAAGAATAATTCCACTTTTAGGGCAGCCATCTTATTATTTCCCACAGTATAAATGAGTCCTCTCACATTTGTACTGATGTGCTAGTAGTTTGACTTTATATTCCTGCATATACAATATACTGTTACTGGAATTACCTTTACGGTATCCTCTTACTATATTTAAAGGGTTGTTCTAAAGAAATACAGTGTAAGTATAATGCACGCGAAAGTGACAGCCGGGAATTCCATTACGTGGTAAGCGTAAATATAATTGTACGCCTTGCTGACATAACGGTAAGATAATCCGTCGAGCGGAGCCACTAGCGCAATAAATCGTTATTTATGATCCCAATGCCTCGTGGTATCGCCGCGAGAAATTCAAGAGCGAGAGCCGGCACTACTATAGGATCGTGAAAGAGACCAGAATGCTGTCCTGGAATATTCTCTATGTATATTTCAGTTTAACGTGGGCATGTAGTCACAATAATACTTATGTGTCCCTGTCCCATATAGTTATGGCTATATAATATAATCTAGACACACTTCTGGTTCTCGGATGCGCGCTCGTGCGCGGACCAATAAATTAATTGTCGAGATTTACGTATCTCGGCTGTAAACCAGTCAGCGGTACTAATGCTCGACTGCTAATTATGTAATTATATATCATTAAAGCGACCAATTAATACTTACGTACAATGACTCGCGCAGCGTCGTGCGGCCGTAAGTCATCGCGTGGCGATTCCGCACATTGCTCGGGATCCCGCTACCGTGGATTCCGACGTCTTTAAGACGCCTGGATAATTTATTGTTTTCCGTCTTGGATGACGTCCGGCGTGTGGCGATCTATGGCTGTTATACCTTAATAATACCATAATAGCGAATGCTCTACCGCTCTCATTTTTACAATACATAATCGTGCATACGCGCTCCTTCGTATTATATTCCTTGTTTGTCTTTCTCGTTCCCCTGTCTTTTTTATTAATCATTCCACACTATATTACAACCATTTCTTATTAATGACACTTCTGCACGCGAAAGTACTTTCTTCGCCAGCTTTCAGTGTACCCTTCTAAACAAGAATTCCGTCACGATATTTTAAAGGCTTCAACATCATCGGTCATGTTCAAAAAAGAAAACGTAATCGAGTATACCTATATCGATTTCCATTATTTTGCTCATCCACAAGATGGATGTCTTACGTATTTTTTTCCTGTGATCACGATTATTAGAAATTTAGATATAGATATTTAGTGAGAGACCTATACGAGATGCGGGCACTGATTTATTTAAGGGCCAGACATCCGGTTTGTCGAATTACGCTTTAAGAGTGGATCAGGGGCGAACGAGAGCGCAGCTCGTCAGTACGTTAACCGTTTATCATTGCATCGACACAAGTCACGTATGTGGACCCTAACCACTTAAAAAACGACGATCCAACGTTTAGTAGGAAGTGACGTCAGTCAGGCGAGAGATACGGTAACATTGCCCATATGGTAATGGGAGGCGAGTGTCTGCCCTCGCTCATCCAAAATACTCTGGCAATTACGAAAAGACGTGATGAGACGCTGCTAGCCACCACTAGAAGCAGAACCCATTCTCGAGGAGAGCAGAGAGCAAACTGCCTGATGATGCCTACTTCGTACTTGCTGCGAGTAGGAAGCAGCCTGGCGACGGCCGATGCATTATTAATGTCCCCTTTACTTGTTACCACTCTTGTACTTACTTCCTCGCGTGATCTAGAGACTCTGCATGCCTGAAATCGACGAATAGACGATACTGAACTCTATTAATGCATCGTTTCCATTTCGTGATTATAGTACAGAGAGAATATATGTAGATATATAGAGAGAGAAGGAAAGAAAGAGGAAGGGGAGAGGTTAGAAAATGATTAATCTTTTCGTAGCGAACGTGTACACGATATTGGTTATTGTTATTAAGAAGGGTTTGAACTGTCCGATAGCGTAGGTCAGGCACCCTCGAAGTAGTTATGGGTCATGATAATTGTGTATTCTTCTACTAGACAAAGGTTTTATATTTTATTTAATTGGATAGCTAGTGAAATTCGGGGAATAATAATAGTATATGCTTCGTGGTTATATAGAGATGATTATGGCCAAGTGGTCTCTGACGAAAGTAAGGGTCTCTAGTTTCGGTCTTGTAATGATGCTAACCATATATAAAAGGTGTGGGCAAGTGCGGGAAGGAGATGAAACGATTGTGAACATGACGCCTATGACAGTATGTGGGAGTAGCTGTCACTCATTGTTGCCTCGGCCAGACGTGATACTCAGATATTTTACTCTTGGATGTCAAGAGATTCGTGCGTTGCACGCGCACCCTCGTTATGGTATAATAATACAGTCGCGAAGATTTTGGTTCTCGTTGAGACACAATTATAACGAATACTCTCAAAAACATTAAATGGATTGAACGAGCATACCTGAGGCAAAATTTCATAATAGCATGTACATTATAATTAATAATAACATGTAATAAATAACCATGATAAAGAAATTACGTACCATACGTGATGTTATTTATTTTCTTTTAATTATCCGCTATACAAATGCATTAACAGGATTAACATTTACCGTACATATAGATTGTATAGTTATATTATTATCTATATGTATTATGTATATATTATTATTATGTATTTTTGAAGTTTATACGTTTCTTGACGCATCGATCCCAACCTTACTATGCACTGGTCGATGGGCTTAGATTAGAGTGCATGTTATTCGTTTGTGGGCGCACGATATCCTTATCAGCCGGATAGATCTATGGAATAAATAATATATACCTTGTAATAGCTCTAGACATACGCAGCGTTAGTGCGTATGCTCATTCGTAAAATAACCGCGTCCACAGAACTCTCGATCATTCGTTCACTATTCGACAGGCATAGTCTAAGAGTGTGTTTTGCCTTGCCTTTAATAGAGATCGAAATCGCGCCATGGTCAGATCGGTGTAATCGAGGATTTGTATTTTTTTTTTTTTTTTCAAATATTTTGTATTCTTTTCTTTTCATTTGCAAACATATTTGCCCTTCTTTTTCGTACATCATTATGAACTGTATGGAATATCATTAGATATTAACCAGTCCCGTTATTTTTTTTCCTACCAAGTAGACACGTTTGGCTGGTATTGATCGCAGTTGATAATTATTCTGTTTTTCTTGATATTTCAGAGGCCACCCTCCTCGTCGCTATCGTACCCTGGTGCGGGTGGAAATGACGACGCACGTAGCCCTGGTAGCGGTGGTACACCAGGTCCCCTTAGCCAACAGGCCCCGACCAGCCTGGATTCATCCGACCCTGGTAAGTCCCACATTTTCATATATTCAAATACCTTGACTTTCCTTAATTTTTATTATGTATCTCGTGCGTTTGTACTTACTTCAATGTTTTTCCCACGTAAGCCGCAACGTTACCAAATTTGCCATTCAGTTCTCAAGTTTCGCGAGCAGCATTCTAATGGGATACGCCAATAATTTGCATAAGGCTTAACCCTCGAGGTTACGAGGATAACGATAAGAATGACACCGAATGTTAAACTGAAAGTAGGTTTGTCGAGGTAATATGGCAGACCTACCAGCTCTCTCTTAATGACAATATCACGCAATGAACGAGTTGATGACAATCAAGATGCGGAGTGGGACGCGCGTACACACCCTTCAAATTTTACAAATACATACGCTCACGTCAACACTCGTGGAAACACATTGCCAAGAGGCTAATGAGTGGATGGTCACATTGGCGTAACTACGTTCAAGCGATCCCTTCACTGGTCTTTCACGTCCGCAACCTCTTAAAAAAATCAATCATGATATTTTGCACGAAGGCAGGACTACCCGGTATATACAAGTACATATCATTGAACATACTTCAATCAATAACACTTGCAGAAAGTGTCTTAATGTCTCGAGGCCAAGAAGTGCGATCGCGTTAACAAAGTGGCTACAATCCTCGTTAAGGTCTTATATCTCATTGACTCGACGCAGCGACGCGTTTCTTAAACACAATAATTAAAGCGCACCCGGAGCTACACGTCACAAGGATCCTCAGAGATCATACAGGGAAAGTGCGCCAATGGGCAACGGTCGGGTTCAGTCAGTCACCGGAGGGAATACAAGTTCACGACATCATCCCATAAAGATTCATTAAGGTCCGGCGTCTATATATTCCCTGTCGTGCCAACATTATAGGCCGTGGCGTGTGCGCCGCACAAGACAAAACGGCTGATCAATAACAATCAGAGCCCGCGGTATTACATCACGCGGGAAAATAAATGGTTTTGAGATAGCGCCGCGAGCCGTGTCTACCGTGACGGTATATTTAATATTCACAGTGTCCCGTCAGCTAATTACCCATAACACGCCTCGGTACGTGAGAAGAGCTCGATCTATCGCGTCGTATCACGAGGATCGTGACTTTGATATTTCAACGCTTTCGAATTTCGTGCTCGTGCTTCGTTGCCATTAAATATCATCTTGCGATCCGGTACTAAAAGATCAAATCTCAGTCGCTCTTCGTTTTCTTTTTTTTTTCTAATTTATTTTTCTTCATTTTCTTTCCTGAAAATTTACGTGAATCTTGGATATTTTTTAATGTTCTTTTATTACCGTGTTATGTCTCGCACGCATATATATAATGCTGACAGTTTCATGGGTTTACAGTGAGAATCCCTGAGAGATATAACGATCTAATGAATCGATCCTCGCGGTAAACAAGGCTGCCCACGGCATGGTATCCTCTCGTCAATTCTCAATTATATTATTATTTATATTTTAAACGATGGTTGATAGTAGCACCCGCGCCTCGACCCCGCTCTGCCAATTATCGAACGGGAACACGCACGCACACGTGTCGACAATATTGACGCTTAGGCTTGCATAGTTCTACACCGTTTTCGTCGTACAATTATTTTGTTACGCTACTGCTTAATTATCGAATGTTGAAGATAATATCGCTCGGTCAGCCCTGTTACTAAAATATCCAGCCAATCATTTGGTGCTGGTTTCATTATGCGCGTAACATTTTTCTGTCTCTTATTCTTTATAACCAGTGTCCCTTTTCTATCAATGGTTTCCATAACTTCTTCTCTCAAGTATCTTATATTTTCTCTCTCGTTTTTTCCCTATACGGCATCAAATCTGCTCCCACGCTACCCAACGTTAATACGTCGACCCGTTTACCATTAACCTTACTAGTTTCTCACTCGACTCCCAATGCTAGCTGCAGGAACGTGCAAACTAGCAGGAGCTACCGTCAGATCGTCTTCGTCGTTCACCACTATTAGCAACACCAGGTAGCATCAGCACCGTTCCTCAGGTACTGCTATTTCTAAAGGGACTATACTGGAAGCATTATGCAGTATGTATATTCCTGGTACCAAAGTACCAGCATCAGAGCCACTAGCTGGTGTACCAGGTTGCGACCATCCTTCGAGGACGTATCCACGCTATCGCCGAGAATATCCTCGGGATTCCGGTTTTTCGAATCGAGAGGAACGAGTTCTCTCTTTTCTCCTTCCTCGTGATCCTCTGGTATATGCTGTTGCTGCCTTTCCAAAGCATCTACCACCTACCCATTAGGAAGGTTTCGTGCGGGTCCTCGGGATCCTCGGGCTACATGGTGTCATCGACATCTTACGAGTCGAATGGGTGCGCTCCAAGAGCAGGGCTACCACCATACGACATGGGGGAGGACAGATATATCCGTTGCTTTCTGACAACTATCAAAGTTTGTGCTGGGCGCGAGTTCCCAGCTTGGGACTAAAGATCACGGAAAATTCCTGGAACTTGAAGGAGGAGAAAGATAGAAGTAATGAGGCTGATTCTCTGTTTTCTGTGTTTTCAGAGTCGCCCTGGTATCTGCCGGTTATCGGTTGCCTTTTTCTCATTCTCCGCGCCGAGTTACTCCGGGCATAATGAGGGCTTCATGTCGTGAACTTTCTACTCTACCTTCTATTTTTCTCTTTAATCCTGATTCTTCCTCTTTGCGTCTGCAGAATTTTTTTTTTTTCATACATCCACGTATACGTTTATATAAATAGATATATCTATAATGATTGGTATTCAAATTCCTGGGTAGGAATTAGCTAACTTGGGGCATAGTAAATCTTGAGATGGGTTTTGTTATTTGAAAATACTTATAGATGTTAACTGTCACACGCTCTATGATGATTGGCATCGTAAATAGTGATAGAATTATATGGGATTTGTATGGGATGGATTTTTTATTTTCGTTCTGTTTTACGTGACACGTCATAACCAGCATAAGTGGAGTATATCAAAAAATTCCTTGGTTTCTGTTCAGTTATGCCATGTCGATAAGTCGATGGATTCAGTATCAGTAATATGGTCAATTAAAATCTTTCGGCGGTTCAAATTTCCCAGTATCACGCGAGCTCTGGAATACCGCAAAAGTGAATTTAATTAGTATGTTAATGAGCAATAAACTTATGTCCCTGTCATATTGATAGTTTGAAGATAGATAGTAACATCGACATAGCGGGAGGCAAACCATTAATATTACTGTTCACTACACTTCTAATCTGTGATACTTTTTATTACGAGGCCTTCAACAATGACTGTCATAGTTCATTGATTTGAGTTAATCTTTATTATCGTAAATTCTTCTTAAAATCACATTTAGACGGTTCCGCATGACCAGCAGTGATCGTGGAGGCGAGCAAAAAAAGGCGTCACTGGACCTATTACAAAGCCGATTAATTTGCACAATTCTATAAGATATCGCAGCGACAATGTTTCCATCACATGTGATGTACGACGATATTTCGTGATTGCATTGTATAAGGAATAAACGATCTGCAGGAGTGGAGTCTCGAATGAGAAATATGTAGCACGAGAGAAGCCATTTGAGTTTTGTAGAATGTCTTTAAGGAATAGATTTGCCTGGCTAATGAGTCCAAATAAACGACGTTCCGCGTTCCGACGCGTTTCCTACCGTCACGTTATTGGTTTCCCGGTTATGGTTATTTCGTTAAGTGGCCCAGCGGCATCGATTAAATATTAAAGATAAATATCGGCCTGGTCACCCCTTCCATTTCGTCAGCCACCACCATAAATGTCGAGGTGCCGGTGATTTAAAAATAGCCGTAAATACGCGCCTCTCGCAAGGGAAAAATCAATTAAGCCGCTTATATGAAATATGGGGAGCAATTATGTACGATTGCCAAATCCACTCGTGTAATCGATAGCCGCATTATTACCCGTCTATGCGTGCCCCGTGCTCATTCAATTTCAATTCCCATTCGAAGCTACTTTTCACCATAGAGATTCCTAATTTTTACAAATTCCCCATAAATATGGCCACATTGGACATTTTTAATCTACTGCCACTCCCTCTTGTATATAATCAATTTTTATCAAAGAACATTTTAGCCGGTCCTAAGAACGTCACTAAAGCCATCATAAATATGTCGTTCTCAACATAATCGTGACTTCTTTCTATGCAAGGATGACTTACGACGATATCGAAGCTCACACAAGTGAACCATGACTGCCTGTCATTCCAAGTAATATAACAGAAGAGGCTGGATGAGTATCCCAAGGAGAGTGTTATAATGAGTAATGCACAGTGTCTTTATCCCCACTGAACTCTAGAGTAACACGGTATCAGGGAGAACTACAGAGAGAGAGAGTAAGGGCAATGTAGTACATGTGTGTGTTTTTGTATGCGGAGTTCATCGCATGCAGTAAATTTCCCTCAGTTGGCAGTACTCGATCACGCGAGAGGCATTCCTGGGCCAAAGGAAGAAAAGAAGGTACCTTGGAGCCTCGGCAAAGAAGTAGCAGCAGATATCGGTACCTGGAGGAGGATTCGCGGTGATCGCGTGAAACAATTTTTAAGGGGGGTAGACCCAAACCGATCCTATACCTAACCTAAGTTCAGATAACGTAGAATTACCTATATTCATAGAAATCGATTGGTTACCTCTGACAATAGACTATAGTGCGAAACTAAGAAATGCACTTTGCCTGAAGGTAGGTGGATAAATGAAAGCTTCATATTAGCATATACTTATCAGAGGACGAGGGGAAGGGTCTAATGACTTGACTGATTATTCAAACGGGTTTACTCTCGGACTTGCGCGTGAACTTATATATGTAGCAGAGATAAAGCTTATCGTTATCACTCGCGTTATTAATCGCATGTAAAAAGAAAGGAAATTTATATTTATTGTTCAAAGTTGAAATATATACAAATCGTTTCAATGTGGCTTTGAGACTGTTTGGCTTTGTCTCGATCTCTTGGAAAAGGACAAGTTGGATCTCTGCTGGTATGTTCGACGTTGATTAGCACACAATGTGACGAGGTAAGGAGATGGGCGTGTTCGATCGCCAGGTGTACGTGATATCGATGCATCGGAAACGACACCTTCTTTGACTTGGTACATCGTGTATACTAGGAAACGGGAGGGGATCAACCTTCTTCCTTTATGTACTGTTCTCATACGTCACGATCACGAGGTCCCAGAATTCCCGATTGAGGGTCCAGGTTTCTTGAATAAGGCGTCTCTCTATGCATTGAAGAAAATATTGTAAGAGTAAGACTTTTGGGGAAGGGATAATAGAAGTAAAATGGTCAAGAAAATTCTATGGGATTATTACCACGAAGAGTTTTTAGATGTGTATGATAATATTAATAAATACGCGAGTATTGATAGTGTCTTTAGATTATTAAGGAACAGCACGTCTCTCTTTTTCTTCCATTTCGTCTTTCTATATGGTTCATTCTTAGTCTTGTTTCTCCTTTAGGCATTTCTTATTATTCCTGTCGTAAGATTCCTTCGACCACACTCGACCGTCTCGGTACACGCGACATTGGCAATGCAGACCTATAGGGCAATTATTTAGTATTTTTGTAGCTGCATGCAATACTTACCTAAGGCCATTGCCTTAACTTTCTGTCGTCTATACTATACTAAACGGACTAAACGGAAACTGATAGTAGGCACTATATACATCCTAGTTACATAATTCCGAATATCATTCTTGCAAGTGATTGCATTTCACCTTGAACCGGTATAATATATTGATTACGATTACGCACTGTATTTATATATATATGTATAGAAACGAATATGTCTTTCCAGATTATCACTTATGTTAAACATAGTATGAATATTAAGCGTTGTGGAATGGAATTAGGAAACGATTAATTCTCGCTTAAAAAAATATTCATGTCGCTGCTTTAATGGTCTTATATCTATGTAGTCTCTTTATTTACTGAAGTTGGGCACCCCTGATAGACAGCTGTTCCGAACCCATACGATAACCTAAACTTGACTTGGCTGCTCCCTGAGTTAGTTCGCATGT
This sequence comes from Hartigia nigra, assembly GCA_031001745.1. Classification (NCBI taxonomy): domain Eukaryota; kingdom Metazoa; phylum Arthropoda; class Insecta; order Hymenoptera; family Cephidae; genus Hartigia; species Hartigia nigra. The sequence goes on from JARPRG010000314.1 coordinate 339,398, forward strand.
GTATTGACGCTGTTTATATTTTTTTACCAGCTATGCATAAATAGCCAAGCAACGCCACGGAGCAGCCTCTTTGATTGTCTTCTCGGAAACGTCGAGATTTTTCTCGGCCGTTCATAGCAAGTAGATAAACTCAGAATTACCGTGAAGTCTACCGGTCTTGGAATATAACTAGGGCTGTCGAGACAAACCTCTCATTTGTCGACAATAACAGATGATCATTTCTCTGTCTGTGGTCCTTTCGTGAACTGGTAATTTGAAGATTTATCGGAACGAGGTAATACGGCACGCGAGAATCTCATTTAATGTCTAAATTAATCGGCAGCCAATGGGAAAGGATTAATAGTCAAGCGGATCGTCGTGACGGTGAAATGCTTAAGGTGTCGGATTTAAAGGCGTCGATCGAAACCGATCAGAAATTGGTTAACTTGACTGCAGCTACGAGATCGTTTGGTCGTTTTAGTTACTGTAAGATTTCGAGTCGAAAGGCAATAAAATGATTGGAAATCGGTTAGAGTAATTAAACCTTCCATTATCTATTGATGACAAGCACGCGACTCCCGATCATGCTCGCTGCGCCTAGGTTATGTACTTCGCGCGATCAAATAGATGTAACATAGTTCAGAATGTCGTGTGAGTTATTTTTATTTTACAAAAGACGTTACAGGCGCGCTAAAGATACGAATATGTATATATGATAGTAAAACAAGCAATAAAGCTAGTATAGATAACGCTTGCATGCGGTTAAATGGATATGACGACGATGCACAGTTGTGTAATGTGAAACAAGTGGAACGACGCATGTACGTTAGTAAGGTACTTAGCGTGGTTACCTCGTCTTTTTTTAAAGCATCTTTCAAGACACAAATGCATATACATTCTTGTTAGGTTTAAATTATCCAACCATGTGGTCCCATCCAGTATGAATTTAGTAAAATTAAGTGGAGCTTCCTTATGGGGGTCTTTGGTGCGGTTCTTATCGTCCCTACGTGGCGAACCACTCTGACATTCGGGTAGGTCTGAAATAACAAATTGCCTTGGGTACTTAACACATCTACGGTCCGAGAAACATAAATCGATGTGGGTCAGTGTTTTGAGGTCTCGCGACACCTCATCAAACATATTCTGTCCGAGTTTATGTTCCGCGCCGTAATAAAATGTTATCTGTTACGAGTGGTCGCTAGCAAGTGGATCCTAGTTCCCCACACTTGGAGAGATCGGTCCTAGGCGACACCGTGTGCCACCTAGATGCTTATGTTTTTATGTCTCTTTCGATGCTCCTGACAAGACTTTCATGGGTGTATCTAACATGGCGCCAGTGGTCGCTATATCTTGCTATCGGACTTTTCTTTTAGAACAGTAACAACTAACATTTTATAGGTCTTATTTTATGGTCACGCGCATCACTCGTCGAGATTAACGATGGCGGTGTACCTGGGAGATTTTAGAATTTGTTAGGTCAGTTGTAAGAGGTATCACGCGTATTGCAATGAATGTACGTTTGTGCCGTATATTAAAAGGGTAGGGAGAAAATAGCAGCGGCTTTGAATTTAGAATGGAAGATACGCGCCTCTACCGTAAATACCATTTCATCCGGTGAAAGTTTAAGTCTCTTAGCTTTTCCGCAACGATTCACCATTTATTTGGCTCCCCGTGGAAAGCCAAGACCCCTTTGCTCCCCGGGAAGGCACATATTTCTCCCCCACGTGGCGCTATCTATCCTTCCATCTTCTGCATTCCTTGGGGTATTACACACCCCAGGACATCCCAGGTTTTCTCTTGAGCGAACCGTCACCCTCTTTGCCGAGTGTTTTCTTCCACCCTTCGTGTACGGGACCGTTCCGCACCGCATCCAGCTCAGAGCACACCTCGGCAGACTCGTTCAAATCCCGATGCGGCCCCAGGAACAAGGCAAACCCATTACGGATTCATCGTGGGCCATTAGCTAATTCTTTCCCGTTCTTCTGATGTCTCCCTTTCTACACTCTCTCGCAGCTCTCCTCCAGGTCGCGGACCTCTCTCACATCGTGGACTTTCCAGTTTTCTGCGTAGCTTATTCCCAAAGGTGTACGGTAAAGATCTTGTTCAGAAAAATCATGACATTCCAATAATAATTTTTACCTTCGAAATTTCAATGAACATCACACAAGCTGAGTGTCAACATTGTGTACCACGTAGTATATTAGTATTAAGGTCATTTTGAATAGGTTTCAATTTCATAAAATTGACCGTAAGTTCCTGTAGAAGCAATACTTACCGAAAGCTGCGCTACAGCCCTTCTGTAGTTCATGATCGAGATTCGAAGTTTAAAGTATGAGATACCATAGAAGAAAATTGCCCCGTAGCCGGGGGGTGAAGATGAAGAAGAGGAAGGATGAGGTCGAGGTCGCGGATAAGCGAGATGGGGTAGCGAAAGCGAGGTAGGGAAAACTCCAATGTTGTGATGGAAGGAAAGTGCAGTCACCCGGAATAAACGAGGAGACCTAAAGTTGTCGGTTGAAGTTCAACCGGGGGTTGGGAATGAGTTTGCGTCGCGGTGGTGATGAAACTTTGCCATGACGAGAGAGGGGTTGTCACACCGTTCAGCCTCACCCTTCAGGGAGATCTGCCTACCATTTTCCTTCGTTCTACCATCTTCTCACCCCGTGGTGGACTCGCCCAAATACTCGACTAAATGCGCGCAGAGGTACTTACGGTTTTGCGAACTGAAAGAAAGGTTTACCTCCACGCTACTTTGACTTCTATCCAAAGGCATCAAGTAGACACCAAAGCACGTCTATGGGGTACTATATGAATGAAGAATCAGCTTTTTTGCCCTGGTCTTCTTCATAGGTACCTATGGAAGGATAATGTAAATTCGGATAGTCTATGCATACGCCATAGATAATTGTTACTGTTTTCTATTGCTAGACCACACATGTCGCGTATAGGATAAGAGACACATCATCTCGCGGCTCGCGGATATAAAGATGATGCGCGACATATTTTTCCCCGCGTTCAAATCTAAATATAGAACATGACTCAGGAGCCTCTGGAGAGTCTGGCAAAAATACATACACGAGGAGTCGCCCTAAGGAGCTTACTTTCTGATATCCCGTGTATACGCGTCCAACCTTTTCGTTACTCTACACGAAAGCGTGTACACTGGATTCCATCCTAGGGATTTTATGTCTTATGGAAATATTAGGTATCTACTTATGACTTAGGATTTCTCAACTGACGGATTAGGCACGTTTTTCACTTCAATCTTTTACCAGCTCTACGTATTTCAAGTCTGTTTTGAAATTTCTTAGAACCGATTAGTTACTCTTTGCTCTGGGAACGATACTAGAGTAATATCACCACAAAGACATTAAAAGATATTTTTTAAGAAACTATATATTTTCTTTCTATAATCATCTGTAATGTTTTCAAGGTACAAATGCCCAAGTCAAATATAGAATCGATTCCCGTGTACCTACTATCCAAGTAGAATGAAAAGGGTAAAAAAAAGATGGAGGAAGTTAACAGTATCCCTAAAACTTAGACGAGTCATTCGTGTTCCTTGGGGAAAAAAAAAACCAAATAGAAAAAACGGAGAGGCCACATTTTTTCGACTGACGAACAGACTTCATTCCTGGTTTACAAGCATGTGGTCTACAAAGAGGTTGCCACGTTGTTAAAATAACCGCAGCTAACCTCGTGCAGGAAAGCGTATTCGTCATACAAGCGGATATATGCATGTGCGTATATGTGCGTGCGTGAGGTCACTAACACGCAATATTACACACGTGGTGAGACTAGTAGGGAAGTCTCATGCGCACTGTCTGGGAGGATCTTTACTTTGTCAAGTTGCAAGAGTGGTGTTCAACTGAATATTAATTCCATCCGTGAAATCGATTATCGATCAATATCAGTACATTGAATATTTTCCCTTCAGGTTTCAAAGAATTCACCATCTAAATACTTTAGATCGATGTAGAATATGCCATGAGAAATCATATCAGTATTTTAAAGAAAATCCAATAACCCTATTTCAATAGAATTCATATATTGAAAAGCTTTTAAAATCTAGAATTAAGCATGAAGAAAGTATTGAGGTTATTCCGAGAGTTTAACTGCGGTCTGTGGAAAATGAGAACCTCTCATGGACGTAGCAGCCCGTATAGTAGCATAAGAAACTTTTGGAAAACCACAAAGTACGGCCGTAAAAGCCGCGCGCGCACACATCATATTTGACAGTCGTACCCGGTTTGGTGAGGCGTCGAAGATTTTTTTGCCGACCAAAGTGACTTTTATTACAGTGTATAGTAAATGCACCGTTAAACGCGACTTTATCTCGTTAAGTCGTCCCAGTTACCGTAGAATTGAGTGTACGTGATTGAAAGTGAATTTATGAATGCGCAGACCAGATCGAGCGCGGTTGGATGACAGATTATCGTTGAATAATGACGGAAAAATCGATCAATTAATGTGTCGCGATATGGACGATAAGGTGACGTTCGCTCGTTGGCTTCCGCGCTTCAAGGAGTTGTACGCCTGTCACGTACATTGTATCCGGGCTTAAGGTATTATCTCATATTCTCGTAATTAATACTTTAACGCGACGCGTTACAAGCCCTTGCTGCGAGTACATATTTACCCTGCTATTCTATTTACAATAATTCCGTCGACAGCTACCTTAAGCATATTGCGCTGGATAATAGTAATAATAGCAAAACGCCCGTGTAAGACGTCGTTAACCAATTGTTTGCTCTGAGGATCAGCCGTCTTTACATATTTTTCTTATCGTCCTCATAAACCAATTAAATTTTCCGCTACTTTAAACGCCGTAATACCATAAACTTGTATACACTTGCTGTGTAACTTGTTATTCAGATTAATCCTTAAGTGTTATGGCACGTAGTCTAGATATATTTTTACTGTTATACATCCTATGGATCCATAAGATCAATACGATCCATCTTAGCGATCTTGGGTTAGCCAAACCGTTATGATGATAACTGAATAGTAGCTTCATTATGAACGAGTCAGAACTGGTCTTTTCCATGGCTACTTATGTTTTCATTGTGAGCGACAGAAGGTTACTTGAGCAGAGCATCGTTCGGTCCATGACGCTCACTTCCGTGCGTCTGTTCTGAACGTGTCTACAGTCAGACACAATAGCCACAATTAAACACAAATAAATCTAACAAACGTTGCTGAAACGCGTCATATGGTTTAAACCATGGAAAAACATCCCTTTCAGTAAACCAACGGGGATGCTCGTAGTTACGGTTAACGCGAGCATCTTCATGGGGTTGAAGAAAGAGTAACTTTTAGTGGGTATTACCTCGTAAAGTGAAACGGGTATGGCGCAGTATTCCTGGCTAAGGTTAGGGGTAGGTCTAAAGATTGGTACTTCCCCGAAGAAAACGGGGGCGAGTTTAATTTATTTCGGAAGCAGTGATATCGGGAGGTGCCTATCCATTACCGCGAAACTTATTACATACGAAGTTACGATGGCTTTGCGAGAGCGTCGCGACGCTGCTCCCACGTAGAGGAGAAAGAAAGAGAGAGCCGAAGCTGAGAGCGGAATGCCTCTAAATTCGGTAATAATGAAAGTCACTGATGTGTATGATTGAAAACGTGGGGACGCGACGGAATAGCTAAAGGGGGGATGCTTTGGGGATGGGATGAACGAAGGTGGAAACTGGTGGGGGATTCGAGAAACTGGAAAGCCCGGAAAAGCCGAACTGCGTGATGTCACTAGCATGCCGTTACGCGCTATTACACAAATCCAAATTCGCCATTCTCTGTTTTCGAATCCCCTTAATATCTTCGAAATTCTTCAGAATATCTTATCTAAACGCTTTTTTATTATACAATTTACACATACGCACTTACATGAATTTATTCTGCAATATTTACATAGAGTAGTGAGGAGATGATATAGCGTGATTAACAATGTAAATGTTATGCAATTGAAGTAATTAAATCTAGAGTAATTCAACTATTAAGAATATGTTAGGTAATGATGGTCGAAACATGATTAACTAGGCCACATACGACTTATCTATGAACGTAGTAGCCAATGAGATTCGGATCACGCGGCTACGAAGACATGAGTGGCCATCATTACTATAATGGATCGGTATATTTTGATCGATCTATGGATTACAGGTAATCCTCGTATAAATAAATTTATTGGTGCGCTGTTGGTTCTTGGCTGAGACGTAGCATTGCATACTGCATGTCATTCGAATGATCTATCATTCTTCTACTACCTATCTAGTTCCCTCCCTATCCTTACATATATATTCACATTCCGCATTCTTATTTCTCTGATATAACGTCACCTGACTGTAATATCAGTGTATCAGTATATCACCTGTATTTTAGTAAAAAAAATTGTTATGAACAAATTTTCTTGTATACTTTGCTACGAAATCTTCACTGATACGAGGTTTATTTATTAAAATTTTTTTTAACAAAAATTCGTGATAATAGCTCAAACTTCTTTCATGTATTTCATTTCATGTATATATAATGCCCTTGCAGCAGAAAGTGCTGAAAAAAAAAGAATTTTCATGAAAAGAAGAAACTGCCCGCTTTCCCTTCAGTGACTTTTGACAGATCCTGTAGCGATCCGTCACATGCAGATACCATTCTATGCCGTGCATAGTTGAGTAGAAAAGTTTAGTACAATGAAAGACGACCAACCACCCAGTCGGGCACTGCACGCATCACCGCGCTCTTTAAAGCGACCTGTTTTTTTTTACATGCTCGATGAATGGATGAGCCCGACTGGAGGGATGCTAAGGGTAGGTTATAGCGAAGGGGATGACGATGGGGATGATGATGGGGCGCTAGGTTGCATCGTTCCCGTTGCATTGTGTCATTTCTTCATTCATTCCTGATTTTGCGGTCGGCTTGCGTAGCGAATGTATGACGAAAAAAGAAGCACATGCGTTCTGCGATTTTGACTCCCTCCTGCTTCCGCTGTATGTATCGTATTTCTGTTTCCTTCATTTTTATCCTTGACAATGATAACGCTTTTCCTTTGTTTTCTATACATTTTTCCCTGTGAAACTCAATAAATTAATTAGAACAGTTTTAATTATATTTTGTTTATTTGAGAAGATTAGTTACGTGATATTTAAAATTATTGTGAAAATAGGGTCCATATTTTTTTTTCATGTGACAATATTCATTTTATCGTCGTAAAATACTTTCAGTCTTGACAAATCTTTCGCAAGTGACTTTCAGATTGCTTACGAAACGTCACGGCACGTAACTGGCATAGTCGTGTCTAATTCGTCTGTCTTTTACGCAATTTTAACGAGAGATCCTGCGGTCACAGATGGCATTTACGAGATCTTCATTAACGGCGTTAACGCTATTTTGCCTCGGGGTTGAATTTTCAAGTTAGCCGTTTGGCTGTTTCTCTTATTCTACAGAGGATAGGAGATAGGTATAAGGGGATGAGAATGCACTGTTCAGTCTATTACCTAGACGCGCACCAGATGCTCTCTCTCGAAGTATTACGGCTTGTAGCTAGTTTATTTACGAGCAAACACTGGCAATCCGATTGTACGAGGACTATTATGTAATGCTGAATCATACGGCTCTATGTGTACCGTACAGTATACAGCCATAGAGTGTGTTTGTTGTCGCGAGCAACGAAGCATCCTTCGAGTGGTTTTCAGGTTAGCCACGCTGAGAAAACAAACTGAATCTTCTATAGGAATAAAGGGGGAGCAGAGATCTGGATTTTGTGGGGGACCAAAGGACATGCTGGATTAACCACTCGTGATTGGTACTATTGAGTACTCTGAAGTGATGCCTGTATTCACGATACTATACGCTTTTATGGGAATGGATAAAAAGTTCGAGATAGTATGGAATTCGTGATGGGAATGCATACCAAATGCATTGTCGCTCAGTGAAAGATAAGTGCGCTCGTATAAAACTTGATGCACCAAAGAGAATTTACTTTATGCGTTTTCTCACGCTGATACTTTTTCTATCCTTGTTTCAAGCGCTTTCTTCAATGAGTTCAAAACTCTTATCTGTCTATGAGAATATTTACCTATTTTATTTTTATGTTCTTATGATTTGTCTCAGTGAAAAATAAACGAGTTCTACGACTAGTTCACTCTTACTTTTCTGAGCACTGCCCTTATATCAGTTATACACCACATGTAACACGTTATATTCAAAAAGTGAAAAAGTTATATTCATCATCCCGAATTTGTATATACATAAATAAATACATTCGATCTGTCATTACCACTCTACCTTTCGTCCCCAATCGCGAAAATGAAAAGTCCTCTCGATCAAGAGATTGTAGCAAAGGACTGGAGAACACACTTAGCAAGGCACCCTCTTTCCTAGGTAGCACTGTGAATTCGTGGTTTGCCCTCATATCTGAATTCCCACTTACACTTTTGGCCCCATTCAGTGCAGTCCCTCTTTCGCTCATTCGGCCTTTCGCTCTCTCGTGTCCCGAATGAGCGCGTCTCCCACTCCTACCCTTTCTCTGGGCGCTCAGCGCGATAAGAATGAAATGCCGTCGCACAATGAAGGTGTCGTTGCAGGAAATTATACAGCAGTTAGAAGAGCGTCTCGCTCTGAGCAATTGTCTCTTAGCTGGCATTGTCTCGGTCCTCTCCCCGGGGCCTAACCAACCGCTTGTCTGACACAGCGCCGCACAATGAGAGATCTAATCGCGGGTAAAGTACTTAATATCTTAAGGTTGGTCGAGCCTGGGTGTCGGGGGTTGTAGTTGCTTCTACATAGGTACTAGCTACTACAACTCGTGGTAGGAGATGACGACGAGGGTGGGTAAAGGTTGGTTAACAAGGAAGGAGGTATACCATACCGGATCGCACGGTGTCACGGTATCTGATGAAGAGGCGCCTTAGGTGACAGCTACTCTGCTACAGGGCTTTGGAACTGGTGCTTTACTAGTTAGTGGATATATATATATATATCCACTAGTTATATATATATATATATATATATATATATATATATAACTGACATAAGTGCAAGGAGTCCTTTCTGACATATATGTATATATACATCAGCACATATACTATAGTTATACCGCCACTATAGTATCTATCTGTTTTGACGTTTACTTTACGATTACAATATAACTTCGTACGGTAAAATTGTCAAGCCTTACGGTATGGACCATGTATATAGGTCGTAATCTTATTAACAAAAAAAAAAGAAAGGAAATTAATGTCTGATGTTTGCAGTTAAATGATGGTCACAGCATACAATGCTTTACTGTCTGTCAGTGATAGAAACGAATCCGCTGGACTGTAGTTAGTTGGTACACCTGCCGCTTCGTAAATGAACCCTTTGTCTCTGCTCAACGAGTCATTAAGGATACGCCGAGCGCAGCGTGGTTGACATCCGCGAGCTTAAATGGTTGCTCGGGGCAAAGGTAATGAAAAGGTAGCGTCGCATTCTGTGGGAAGGTAAGAGAATTAATGAAATAGGGTGGGCGTTAAATGTACATAGAGATTGGAAGCTTCTTAGGTACTCTAGGTGGTAGATTTCTTGGTTAGGTTGGTTAGATTATTGTGTGGTAGGTTTGAGACTGTCGGTGGATAGTTGCTTGTCGGGGTGAAACCCCGAATAGACCGCGAGAGTGGGAAAATGTCCTGACAAGAAGTACGAGGTCGTTTCGCCGGAATAACTATTTGTACGTAGCGTTGTGCCTAATACCATAACCATAACGATATGTGCGAGAAAGCGGGGCTCTCGTGTACTCCGCCAATATATATGGTAAAGGGATGAGAGGAATGGAGGAAGGAGTACAAGAGTCAGAATAAGGGTACGAAGGAAGCTGGGATGGTAGTAAAGGATTCGATATAGCTTTAGAAAGAGAGAGTGAGAGAGAGGGGGGTGGCGAGAGTGGAAAAGGGCTTCAGGAGTGTATGTGCTCGTTCACCCGGTTGGAGCCCTGCGTATGCAAAATTTCGTTGGTTCGGCTTCTCTTTTCGTGAAACGCCATTTGCAATTCAACGCGTTTTGCGTATGAAGAGCATTACTGGCGCATACTTATATAGGTTGGTAGTGTGGGATCTGCAAGTGCTTCCAGTACTTGGCTGCACTATATCGTATCGCAGCGTCTATGACGACTGCGACGCCTGAGAGAAAAAGAGAGACAGAGAAAGAGAAAGAGAAGAGAAATGCTTGTATTTATAATACGAGAGAATAAGAGAGAGCAAGCGACGGTACATAATGAATAATAATCGCATATAATGTGGACCGTGGCAGAAATTTTCCCTACCCTCTGTAGCACAAGCCAAGGAGAGAGGGCGTCCCATTTTATTATGCGTCAAATATCAGGGTTGGGCCACTTTATAATTTCTTCCTTTTTTAATATCCCTGCCAGCCGCATCCGGCCGCGTGAAACTCACCAAGAGGACGCTCACCGCAGAAGATATGAAATTGAAGCTTAAATATTCTATGGAGTGCCCCTCGGTGCCCCTCTTTCTTTGCAAGGGATGATACAGTTATAAAGCATCGTTATGACGCTGACTTTATATTGCTATCTTGCGGTGATTCCCTTTTATAATAATGCAATCTTAACTTTATTAACGGTATAGTCAAGAACGGGATGGCGGTATATAGGTATCTATATAGCATTACTACTCCTTAGTTTATCCATACGGCTTAACTTAACGGAATTACCCTGGTAGGTTGAAATCTATCGAATCTACTCCTTTCGCTATTCGGAAGCGGAAGTATCCTCCTTGTATTCTGAGATACTTACTCAGAAGATCGATCCCTTCTCAAGCTACTTTCCTTCTTAGGAGTAGAGACTTACGTTCCTTCCACTCCCTATGAGTGGTGGCGGAGCTGCCTCTTGCTAGAGAGGAGCACTCCTCAGGAATTCATTGGGTTTGTTTACACAGATGCCACCGAGTAATTTCTTTATTTCCTTCTCTCGTGGCAGTGGCAGGAGACAGGGAGAGTGAGAGAGAGAGAGAGAGAAAGAGAGAAAACGGTAAAGAGCAGAGAAAGGCCTCCCCTTTTCTCGAGGTTTTTCTCGCGCTGCCATTTGTTTTTATCAGCCGCTCCCACGAGATGGGCTCCTACGCCAAGAAGAGGATGGGGTGGACCAGTATGTACAGCATCTTCCGCGGTCTACCTACGTCCCGTAGACTGTGACAATCCTTAGGGATGAGGAATGGAAAGAGTAGATCCTCGGGAGATGCGTATGAGGTAGAAGAGTGCCTGAAGATGGCACACGCGTCACACGTCACGCATATCATTATTACGTTATTTGCCTACGCACCCTTCGCGCTACGTGCATCTATTATTTAGATCCTTTTCTTGCCTTAGATAAGAGATGCTTTTTTTCTCCTGCTCCCGTAGACATCTCGCGTATATATCAGTAATGAGTTTTCTCCTTGGTATTTCTCGATCAGTCTGACAACGTAAATCTAAAATGTTGGTTTACAGGTACACGAAAGGGTGGCAATCTTTAATGTGTTTTTTTTTTCGCCTATGCTTCATTCCCTAGAATGATTTTTTTCTGTATATCTTTTATTTCTTTTTCTCTCCTTTTGCCGAATATATATTCTGATGAAGAGCATTTATGATATACTCAGGCAAAACAGTGTTCTGGAAATAGATAAGAGAGGGGAGAGTAAAATTGAGAGTAAAAGGAATGTCGAGCATGCTAGCGCTGTGTCATCATCCGCTCGAATACCACCTTCGTGTCGACGGAATAACTTTTCGCGAACACACGCCTAAGTCACTAACTGACTGATGTAACGAACGGCGTACCTGGTGCTGATGCTGATGATAATGAGTAGGGAGCAACCCTCTAGGTCGCGTGAGCATTGTTTTGGGCTGTTGACTTGCGTGCTCGCTGACCACGTGGTGACTCCCCCCTAATTTTAGTGAAGACACGCATATCTGTGGTCACCTACTGCTTTCTCCTCCTTTCCTCTCTTTCTTTCTTTCTACTCCTGAGCCTCGTGTTAGCTACTGTCCTGTCTTCTCAAACACTGTGCGCTTCACTCTTGAATTTTCATTGCGTCCACTGTTAGAGAGCATCGGATAGAGTGAGAGGGAGTGAGATCTTCGAGTGAGAGGAGTAGCCGCCCTGAAAATACATTTACGACGTGTCATAATTACAAGCTCCCAGAAACCGGCCGACTCCATGAGCCATTACTATTTTTACGTAAGGCCGCGCTTATCTACGTTCACTATGTCTACCGTTTACCAAATGTCGAGTTTTACAGTTTTTTTGGGTAAATCGATACCCACCTTTATCCCTTTTATAGTGGGGATTAAGAAATCTTCTTGAGGAATTCTTGTACGTATATAGTCGACGCTCTTCAAGATGTCCTCAAGATTCAGCTACTTCCATCCGAAGGAATTAAAGGAGAGACCTTATCGTATAAGGGGGCTGCTACTGAGGTCTCTGGGAGTCGTCAGTCGAATTATCCTGGATGGCTGCTGAAAATTAAAATCCTTCGAAGTCTAGAGGAAACGAAGGAAGTCAGGGAGTTGAAGATGAGAACGGAGAAAGCGAAGAGCGTACTCTTGCAAGAGGGTGCACGGGGGTAGGTCGCGAGTTGGCGGCTCCATTAGGAAAGCCTGGGGGTCGCGTAGCCAAAGCGAAAGAGAGCTCCCTCTATCTCGAGAAGTGTCACCGATGATGAATAGTTGGCATGAACAAAAAGAATGCTAACCGCGCCCCCACCTCTTTCTAACCTAACCTGTAGTGGTGCTCATTCCCTTTCTCTAACCTTCTGCAGGATTGTGAGTACGCTCGGCGTCTTGACGCCCTCGGGGTTCACCCTTGTCACCGATTGCCTTAGCTGGGCTCAAGGGGAAAGTGGGTGTTATGCCGCTGAGACGATACCATCTTAATTAAAAGTTGCCAATTCATTTTGCCCACCGTTTCCACCCTGTGAACAGTGAGACACGCTGAGTGCCGCTGAGCTCATTCTTTTGTTTTACAAACGGGGAGGACAAAAAGTGCGCGACGCGGAAGCGTCCAAGATAATAAGAAGTTCGTCCGCGAGGAAATTAAGTAAGATGCGCCCGGCGTGCGTCGCTGATGGCGTCGTTTGTCAGACGGTCTCTTCTCCTTTTTTATTCGTTGGGCTATCGCGAATTCGCTTTCTCCAGAAATCTGTCATGTACTTCAATTTTACAAGTATTGTTTAACATGTTGTTTTTGCTATACAAAATATGGTATATTAAATTCTCTATAGTATACATATATTATACGTATACGAGTATATATTATATTCATAACTGTACAGAGTAAAAGTCAAAGTTCAAGGTTGCGTGGTACACGCATGACCAGAAAGCTTTAAAGTATCTTTTACGGGTAATTACACAGTTTCCAAAGCTTATTATATGAATGAAAGGTAGGAGATCAATGAAAAACAATATAAAGAGTCCAGAGAGATTGGCGTTGTGGTCGCATTTTGCAAGCAAGTAATGAAATAATGTTCACCTTCAATGCGTCTACCACCGAATGCTAATAGCTCTATTCATGGAATCAAAGACGCAAAAGACCGTCTTAAATCACAAAGGGTAACATGATTGGGTATGATTTCAGCAGCGCAAACGAACTAACGAAGGTGAGAACAGGGCCGCCACATGGTGGCGCGTAAATAATGAAGAAATGTGCCCAGCGTGTTTGACTTTCTTCGCGTTACCTACTCGAATTACAAATTTTTAGCCGATGCCCTTGCTGAACGTGGTTGCTGGCCATATATCAGTCCCCAATTTGTATAAAATATCCTCCAGCTAATGAACTAATTTGAAGCTGGCTCCCTGTAATATTTGGAGTATGCAGGCTTCGCTGTTGTTATAAAGAAAAGGGGTAGCTAGATATCGTTACCATTGCCAGTTCCTAGCGATGCGATATGGTTCAACGCTTTCCGCCGAGTAAAAAATTTAAAGCAAAATAAAAATATTATATAAACAAACATAATATATAATATACCCACTTTCTTCGTGTTTACTTATTAATATGTCTAACCTAATTTCCAGTTTCCAACCTTCTCATAAATAACTAATCTATATCTAGAAATCAATTGCAAGATTAAAGACTAATTATATACATTTATTTGATACTATGTATATTAAATTTCTGCATTACTCTTCCATACGTTATAACTACATAATATATGTGAACCAGTTAAATTCACGTTCTAGATTGCACGATACTAATTTGCATGTAACAAATTATGACGCTAACTCAATAAGAACCTCCTATATTCATTATCGAGTCACCGTGATAGCCGCCATCTAGCAGTAAGAAACACGTCAGACGAAGCTTAAGATCCTACGAGACGTAGGACGTGATGGAAGCAGCATCAGGATTCAGGAGTGTCCCAGGACACGGATGCACGTCGACAAGGCTAAACCTTACGCTCGTAAAGCTGATCCCTGTATAATTTTCAATCGCGGTTGGATTTGACGACCTCGTCACGGGGTCCCAGGTTCTTCGGGAGTTCTCGTGGGGGTCACGATAAGGGTGGAATGACGAGGTCGCAACGACCGGTAAAAAGGTGATCTTTCCCAGATAATACCGAAGTCGAGTTAGAGTAGGTGAGGGGCTGCTCTCAAGGTATAGAATAGGGGGTGACACAGACAGGGGTTGGAAATCGTAAGGGAGGACGAGGTGTGCTGTTCCCTCGGGCGTCAGGAAACACGGCGATGCCTGCAGAGGCCGTAAAAAGACAATACTGTCCTCACACCCTTACCTCCATCGCCGCCAAGTACTACGCCTGTGGTGGTGGTACATCCACCCCATCGCTAGCCGGGAGATGCGCGAGTAGGACTCCCTTTCTCTTCTTCTCAACCATTCGCGTGAACGCTGCTTCCCTTTTGCTCAGCCTCAACCACAACCCCCTATATAACATAGCAACCCTTAGACTCGATTCTCTCACATAAAGACGCTACCGCGCCGCGAACCCTCTTTTCTTCGATGAATTGAATTTTATAGTGATTTTATGTCTTTTATTAGCCACCTGGAGATGTATGGACAAAACTGATTTTACGAGAATCCCCAGGTGGTTATATTATTGTCTCTGGTATATACCGGATAAATTGAATTTTTCTCAGCTTTCTGCCTTTTTTTCTGTTTCAGGTAAGCATCTCAATATAAATCCTGCTTTCATGTCCATTTTCGGAACACGCGCGTGAGTATCTTATCAAGATCATAATAATAATCTGAAACTTCTTAGATACTGAAATTACTCACGCAGTGAACCAAATCTCTCCAATGACACGCTCACGTAAAAACTGTATACTTCTAGTTTTACTTCTGGAACAGAGAAACGTTAATAGGACTATCCACCCTTAGAAAGTATTCAGAGGCTGATGTAAGATTAACGATTACAGAATCCAGCCCGAAGAACATATTAACGATTCGCACATAACGCGTGCAAATTTTGCACATAGTCACGGGGCAGTGTACCTATACGCTCGTTCTAATGTCTATCGGAAATTAAAACGACCACCCCCGCTGCGGCCCCTTTCTGCCGTCATCCCTTAGCCGCTCTGTATCCCGTGGGGTTGATCGTGTTTAACTTCGCCACGCATCCATTGATTTCATTAGCCGATACTGACGCATGGGTTTACAACGGCACGGGGTAGTAGCGAGCTACCCGGTTTTCTACCTACCCTTACCAGGGGTAGACGCGTTAAATTACATACGTGCCGTGGGGCCTGGCGTCTATATATACCACACCACATGTATATATATCACGTACACAGCAATATGGGAAGTGAGCACAAGATGCGATACATTAACGGCGAGCGTAATGACATCAAGTCGCTAGGAGGGAGACTCAGATAAAAAAGACATTACTCATTCAGTGCCGCGATAATTACATCAGGGACTTGTCAACGCGCGTGCGATTCCACGAATTACAATACACCGATTTTTTTTTTCTCGCACTCAATACTTCGTTCCGTCCATATATGCACCCCACTGTTTATCTCCGTAGAAATCTTTGTAAAGAAAAGCTTATATGACCCTCGTAACAAATTCCTTGTTCCTACTTAAAACTCTTTAAATGCAACCGACCTATCTATGCATATAAATGTTTACATTAGAATATTAATAGCTGATAGTCGTTTGATAATAGCTTTGGGTAGGCTACATTATTATAATTAATTTATTCATTCTCCATGACACATCAGTTCTCGCGTTTTCTCGTAATTTCCAGATACGTCTCTACGTAGAGTTGTATATATTTCTATATAACCTGTCAGTGTAAATACGTATAAGATTTTAATTACATGTTTGGAATTCTTATAACTATTAATGGCAAACGTTTGACTGCTGTTGAAATCCAGAAATAGTAAGTACGTCCGTAGTGAAGTTTCGCAAAGACTGGCGGTATCAAAAGGGAAATAAGAATAACAATAAGAAGATATACGAAGCTCATTAAGCCAAGTATAAGACAGGCGTCGCTACGCTGACGTCACCACTACTGATTCTGTCCGATTGGATATATCGCGTAATGATGACTACGCTAAGGAGTCGTTTAATCATTCGATTCGATAAGTCAGTGTATTAAAGCGCAGTTCAGTCACCATACACGGAGCAGTTTAAAGGACGAAAGTCTTAAGTCCCGTACAAAGCACCATCATCGCGTCCTTAGATGAAACGTTTCTATAACATATAGTGGGTGATCGGACCGCAATCAATAAAATCAAAACCGGGCTACAAATAGGTAAGACGGCCTAAATAAAGGTCTGATGTCTTATTTAATCTCGGCAGGTCTAATTAAATCGCCAAGCAGAGATCGATAAAGCTCATATACTGAATACGTACTGTAGATGGTTCTACGATATCTGAAGAAGATCGGATTGCCCGCGAAAAGCCGCGAACTCTGGCAATAAATTATTCAACGTTTATATGCACGAGAATTCACTACTAGACGAGTCTCCGATGCTCATCTTAACCGTTTAGAGCTAGACAGCGCGAGTCGCTCTATATTAATTGGACGTTCCGAGTCTGTGTAAACAGCTTCATTCCGATTGTACGGCTATCGATTTACGGCTGTCATCGGTTGGGATGGGAAGTCCATGATGGTCATCTTATATATGTATATATTTCTATATATGTATATGTATATATGCATACTTACAGAAAAATTATACGCGCTTCTTGCTTTACATTGACTACCTATCTCCTTAAGTGCATTCCAGATAAATGATGAGGAAGCCTGATGATGGTTCGTAAAGGGAGTCGCGGTACTCTTGCGCGTCGGGGCGGGTACCGTCACGAAGGCGCCATCATCAGAGTCTGATCTTGGACCATCGCGCAATGACTTGCACTGTCATGGTAATAATAATTATGAATGGTTATTAATTCGTCGGGTCTGCGTCTACTTCACTCGTCATTACCCACCTTACTCTCTACCTTACCTCTTCTTCTTTTATCTCCAACCATTTTCTCGCCGTTATATCGCATCCCTTGCTGGTTATACTTTTTTGTAATCTCTTTTTATTCATCCGTAATGTATAGGATGTAGCCACGTCCAGTTATGGGTGCACCGATATTGGACTAAGATGTATATAAAGATGTCCCTGATAGTCTCAGGCTGTGTTTGCTCATTTCCTCTATCTCCAATCAGCCGGCAAGGATCGATAATTATTTCGTTATAATCGAAGGCGCCCGGGGATCTCGTTCGATAGATCCTATTCTGAGATTTGACTCTTGCATTTGCGTTACTCCTATATCTACAGCGTTACCTAGACCATACGAGCCAAAGATAATCACACGTGATTCGTGGGTTTGCTGTGTTGCCTAGGCAATGTTTTTCCTTGGTTTCACCTACTTCGGAGCAACTCTAACAGTTGATCAGGATGAGGCTTAAGGTTGCTATCGACGTTGCGTGCGCGGCAGCGTGAAAAGAAGAATTAAGCGGAAAGACGGTGCTTAGCAGTTACTTAGCGTCAGATCGATCTTAATCCGAGCACAGTGGCATTACTTCGGTATCAGCGTATTAGCTTCTACCACTAGGGAATGGGGAGAGCATGTGTGTATCTATGTGGGAGGGAGAGAATGAGAGTCTGGAAAAGAGAGAAGTACAAAGACTAAGTGAGTGGGTCAGATTCGACAAGTATAGGAGATGGAACCTAGAGAGAAGGTATATGGGATCAGAGAAAGAGAAAGTGAGATGAGATGATGGTTTGGCGTAGACTAGCAGCACAGCACCTAGCAGAGCACATACATCAGGCTCTGCGGCTAATCTGATTCCCCTAACAATGTGCACGCGTCGGAATCTTCTTACATTCCCTTTGCCTCCAACCCCATTCCTTTCTGATCTCCCGTGGAAGTTAGGTCGCTCGCTAGCTGGATATAGATTTTGGACTTGGGGCGACGGAAAGCCAATCGGAGCGCAAACCAACGTAATCTCTCGCTAATAACGACGATTTATCGTTCCCTGGTTCTCGCGTTCCTGCCGGCAATCGATTCGCGGATAAGAGATTTCGTTTTCTTTTTCTTTGTCTTCCGCTCGCTCTCTATGTGTTTCTTCCTCTCTCTCTCTCTCTTTCTCGTTTATATAGTCCTAACTCAATTTTATACATTTTCTGTCATGACATCGAGACTCTAACAAGTCTCAAATGAGTCAAGGAGAGTGAGATATTTCATACATTCTCTATCGTATACTGAAGCAGGCGGTCTCATCGATGCTAATTAAACTTTTGGCAAGAAAATCTCCAGTCAAAAAATTATTAATAACTGTCTCCATTCTTTTTCGTTCTTCTCAGCAGTACGAGAACATGATTGATAAGTTCTATTTCAGCCTGGAATACGTGACAAATAAACCTAAATCTCGGCCAAAAGGATGAGAGCAGACTCATTAAGGTCTATTTATTAAATGATCAGATCTAAATCAGTGTGAGGAGAACGAAATCAAACCCATGAGCAGCAAAGCAGTATTTATCTTTTGACTCGAGCAGACATATACCTTCTTGTAATACTTCTCTTCTTACATCTCTTTAGTCAATCAATCAAAGAAGATCTAGAAAAGCCAGTCAAAGCGAACCTGCTCATAGAGCAGACTGTGCTCTTGAAGCGAATAAGGTGTCTCCAGCAAACAAACGTTACAGTTTTATCGCATCCTGCTTTTGGGCCAGGTAAGCTGGAGAAAATGGCAGGTCGAGTGGGTGGTTGAGAATGGTGATAAGAGGGGGGGGGGGGGGGAGGGTGATACGCGTTACGATAGGAATTTTATTGTCTCTTTCCTTCTGGTGAAAGAGCGCTTTCATTAATAAAACTTGCTGGCTCGACGCTGAATTAACCTGCTGTTGGGTGTAGTGCGTGTTCGAGATAACGCGGGATCGGCCAGGCACAAATATTTGACCGTGTAACTGGCTCTATGTTTGTCCTGTTGGGAGGTGTGTCTGTCTTGAACCACGTGCGTGTATCCAAAGATTGTCTCTGTGTGTTTAGTGAACTAGTAATGTGGTAGATGGTTGCAGGACGGTAATATGGTAGGATGTGAACCCACTCGGAAGGTGTGCGCCTGGCGCTAAAAGGTAAACAGAAACAGCACCACTCGATGAACTTACTCGGCTAATGGGGATGACTGATGCGTTGAGTCTCCTACACGAGATTATAATATGTAATTAGCCGAACAAAAAAAAAGTGTGATTAGACAGTGCCAAACCAATATAACACTTATAATATGAACAACTTTTATAGAGTAAACTTCAGAAAGCTGAGACTATTGAGTGTTTTTATTAAAAAAAACTGTCACAGTTTTATTCATAAAATTTATAAATTATTTCTTAGTAGTTAGTCTCGATTATCTGTAGAATCGATATGTAAATTACTTCCTTCGCTATGCTTGCTTGGCACGAGTACATTGAATGATCAGTTGAGAGTAGCTATTATGGATTCGACGTTTGGTCTTGTAATGAATATGGAATATCATTTTATGGGATCTATAGATAGGAACATGTTAGAATACCAGTACCGGAGTTCATAGTGAATATAATCATGAGAGAAGGTATATCGAAATGTTTAGGAAATATGGAAGAATTGGTATAGAAATGCTTGTCGAAAAGAAGTCAGAAGGATGGGGACACGCTGAGAAGATGCTGGAAATGTATGCATAGCGTCGAGAAGCGTTGAGCCAATATAGACCGGCTGCCCGTGAAGATGAGCAAATATATTCAAACACATCGACAGGCGCAACAAACCAGGCAACACTCCTGCAAGCAATGACCCAACTTATCCTAAGCCAACGTCATCTTGTCCCAAGTGCACTTCATACTGCTCGTGCCCCCTTCAACTTCACCGAGAATGAAGTGGGCTCCTCTCAAGGTACGCGTAGTCCACAGTAAGGCTACTCACGAAGTAAAAGTGAAACTTCCTCTTCTTGGCTTCGCCCATTGTTTGATTTTTGGCCATGAACGTGTTCATCTATGGATCAGGTTCGAAGAAAACTTAAATTCCAAAATTCATTAAATGATCGACCTATATATATATTTATAAAGTCCACCATAGAATAGTGCTATGTGAATCTTTATTCTAGAAAATGATCCTATTTGGTCATAGGAATCATTTAACTCTGGTGATTTCGGAGACTGGTTATTTACTCACGGTATGAGGGTGCTCGTTATCGACTCCACGTGTTCATGCCAACAGACAGTTACGGTTGGTTCTGCACCCGATGCAATAAATTCAGATGAAATAAAGAGAAGCGCCCGCGGAATGATCCAACGGCGGTTAACGGGGGTGTGCCGGAGTCCAGCCTACCTTTTAACACATCCACCCTTAGTCGAAAGAGAGAACCTCTGCACGCACAGTCTATTATAAATGACACCTCGGCTCTTTGGGATACGTTACATCTGACGCCATTATATGCAGCATCACGGCATATCTGCTCTACTACATTCTATATTGTTTGAATCTAATTCTAATATCTATTCTTCTACTCTGTATTAATCGCTACTGCAAGATCAATTCTCATGATTAATTTTTCTCTTGGATAACTCATTAGACATAGATAGGTACAAATGTATTTGAATTGTATGAAGTGCGCCTCAATTATATCTCAGTCATTCTACTTAGACGTCATCTGGATTACCAACGCGTCCATGATACTTCTGTCGATCTCACTTAGCATCATCATCCTACCGTCCGATTGGAGTGATTTAGTACCAGTTCTACTTCTTTTCGGATTCCTAACTAATCCTTGGTCATCCCGTTCATTCCCGAGGGCGATGCAAAAAGATGAAAAATCTTGAAGCTAGTTCAAGAACTGCTTCTTGCTATCGGCTACGAGTATGAATAACGTACCGATAACCTGGCTGAAGACACCAGTGAAGACGTTCGAAGGTGTAACCACAGCCACGCCCCAATTAGGTGCACCAGACGGTTTACGGCTGTAGCAGGGCTTTGCCGGCTAGTATTTATGATGAGAATGTCCGCACCTGTGGTGACACTCGCCACCAACTTACCAACCCCTCACGGAGTGAGTGTTTTATGGTGCGCAGATAGGCTCACGCACACTTCCAAGCATTAGGTACAGCCAGTGATATATGACACATATATTGCTCTTGGTGAACGGTAACACCCTGCCCCACCCCCTGCATCTATCTCTATCTCACAGTTAGATGAATTATTAGAACCTTCATGTTTTTTCATATTTCTTTTTTTCGTAAATTCAAAACTCAAAATTTGTACATATTTGAAATTGGAATTTATATGAATGTGTGCAGTTAGCTGTAAGACGTCCCGAGGCAAAGTGCTAATGGGGTATATTCATCTTTCTGAATGATATGAAGCTAATTAACTACCTTGTACCTTGAAAGGCATTCCTAGAAATTAAAGTAAGGATAATCAAAATAGTTTCTCAAAGGCATCTAAATCCTGGATAATTACCGAAGATCTACTCAGTCTAAGAGGAGCGTCACCAATCTCACTTTGTTCTCCATCTTCTCTATTGACTATTCCAGCGAGTATTTACAAGGACGAATCCTCTATTCCTGAAACATGGATTTGTAAGAACCGACGTATAATAGTTATAGGTTGGTACGCGTGCAGGGGATGCTTTGCTACCTGGTGAAGTGCTTCGACAGCAGAGTGGATCGAAGAAGAGTGACGTCACCGAAGGTATCTGTCCATCACTGTCAAACTCCACTGGGAATAGGGGGTTGGTTCGGATCTTGCTTCACCAAAGTCAGAGCATCGGAATCGAAATTGACGTCGAATGACGTCGCGAGAGTCTTTCCATATAAAAATATACAAAACGCAACGCGTCAACCGAAGAACCACTCACTTAGGTGCATGCAGAGCATGATAGACACCGACGCTCTGCGTCGTATATTAAACGACGAACATATATTCTTGTTTGGGAATTGCTCTAGTATTCCCTAGGAATCAGTTATTCTTTTGTTTTCATGCCTTTTTCGGCATATGAATACATTTCGGAAATGGTAAATAATAGAATGAATGTCTAACTAGAATTAGCTAGTCAGTGCACGTTATTCAATAAATCATTATATATATCTCTACTAGGTACTACTATAGTTTCCCATCCAATGGTAACGATGTATAAATTACAATTGAATTTGGAGATCCTCGCAGTATAATCTATAAGAGCGGGAAGAATACCCAGAACACCACAGAGAATGTACGTGGCGTCGATCGTATCCGTGTAGTATCACTCACTTGCTCCACGCTTTAATCGCATTCGGATGCAATGTTGCGGAAAATTTCATTTGAGCAGAGGACGAGAGGATCCTGCTGTGACTTTGTCTCGACTTTACGGACCCCCAGCGAGCTCAGCGCGACGCCCTCCGTCGCATTAGCATACCCACTCGTACGTACGTGCACGAGTGCGTCGTCCTTTGCCTCATCCACGTCTACCTTCCGCTGAATAATTTCTTCCAGTCCCCAAAGATGTCATAGTTTTCAGAAATGTATCTTCGTGTTCATGAAGATTCACAACCCTGATCGTAATTAGGTCCTACGTGTATACGTAACAGACGTCCGAGTTAGACCATAGGAATTTTTATCTCTTTCTTAGCGCAATCTCTGGACGTATAAATGCCACTGCCAATTTTTGGCTGTGCCAGCTTCTGGAATAACCTGTCATATTATTCGAGACGCGTACAGCTTGATGTCGGCGATAGAACTCTGTAGCAGTGCAATAAGACACAGGGTGTGGCGCTTTGCCAGTACTGTGTAATACGTATCCGCTGTTTCGAACTTGTATATATAGTTATAGGGAGTTCGGTGTTGATATGCAGACCGTGCTGCCTGTACCTTGTAGAGACACGGTTGCAGGCATGTCGAGTCTACTGGTCGGTGAAGCTCTCCAGGATCAGAGTACATTTCCTGGTAGCTTGGTAGGTTAGGTAGTTAAGTAGATGTCCGTACAGTTGAAGTGCTGACTACTATATTGGAATAAGACAATTTTACGATAGATAAAAGAGAGACAGAGTGAGATGATACATAGATATAAGAGAGAACGAGACACTTAATTTTATAAGCGTTGTACTTTAACGAAGGATGCTGTATGTGTAGTATGCTTTCTGTAATACATTTCGTATGAAACAACCTATGGGAAAGAGACTGAATAGCTGCACAGTGGGCAAGGCCTATGGATTTACATTTACACCGAGACTGATTGAATCTTGATTGAAAATCGACTTAATTAACACCGCGCTATTATGTTTATCGGTAGGCCAAGTAGATGCTAATGCAGTTCGGCTTTGGACAGGGAATGTTTAGCAAATTGCATGCACGGCTAATTTCGTTTGCCGAGCTAAAAGCTAATCGGGAACCGATCGATCTGTCATATTGCCCAACGTGATTCGACGCTTTCATTTGCCAGTTTTAAGTCAGTCCTATGTAGTCAATAAAAAACGTGAAAGCACGTATTTCTATTGAATATGATTTTTTGGCGTGCTCCATTATTTTTCCATAATCAGCTCATTGAATTAGTGCCTTTCTCAGATTGACTCAATCTTTTTTGTACTTCGCGGGGCTTTCTTAAGTCGTATGCTGTGGCCGTAGGTCTTGAAGAGGCAGAGATCTTATCCATATTATTCAAATTAAAATGTCATGTCACAATAGATATAAAAACGATACGAGAAGGCGAATCGATTACCAATCGTATGAGTGTTAAATGACGTAATCTTTTAGCTTGATCATATTTTTCTTATTAGCACCTGCGTACGTGTCTTGATATGCCTTTGATGTCTCAACAATATCAATTAAAGCGCCAAAAAGCATGTAAAAAGGTACACATAAAATTGTGTACTTTAAGTACAAAAATGAAGATTGATCGGTAATAAGATCGGACGCGTATCCAAATTGTGATATTGCGGAATCGCTTTATTAAACTGAATACGGTCGCAAAAAATCACCCGTTAATTGGGATCAAGGCATGAAGCACACAGGCACATAATCTATGTAGATGTAAGTGCATGCATGCACGGTATTGGTACCGGAGCAGCTTGCCGCCAGGAGAAATAACAAACGACGTGCTATCCTAATTAATTACTTGCTTGCTAATTACTGTAATTATATGTTGCCACACCCGCTCGCCGCTTTGCTCTAGCTTCGAGTGCGTCGAGTCGGCAGCGGATTCATACGGTTCAATTTACAAGTGGAGCGACCGGGGTGGCAATTTTCTTCAGCTCATTCAGAAGACAACGGAGTCCCTGTCGAACTTTCACCGGTCGTCACGACGCCGGCGTCGAGTGCCGGCGGCTTCAGACACTCATCAGATAGAACAAGTTATTAGGAGGCTGCTCGCTACGGCAAAGGACTTGGTTTATTTTATAGAGTTCTAAATTGCGTCGTCGAGCTTCCAACTGGCAAGAAATATGACAGCGGATCGCTCGATCGGAATAAAGAATCGAAGCCGAGCGACAGGTGGTGCTTCGTAAAAAGTTCAGCGTGTCTTCCAGGATTACGAAGAGACGACGTCGCCTTTAATACTCCTCCGATGAGGCCCGATAAAAGTAATAACCCGCCGAGCAATCGACCATGAAGTTTTATCAGCCATTGAGTTTCGTACTTGGACAAATTAGACCGAGGGAAATGTTGCGCCGAAAGTGCAATACGTAATCGACCATTACCTTTTCGATGGAGCCTGATACAAAATACAATGTCACTCGTAAACTCTCTGGGAATATGTGAATCTGGACGTTTACGAGCTGGTGGCCGGTGTTAAGTTTTGCATATATAGATTTCAATTCCCTCCTATCACGCGAGCTGAACGACTTTCAACCTGGAGAACGTTCGTCATGATGTAGATATGGCTGTATATATATACATACCTATATATATATATATCCCAGTCGTCCGTATGTGATCAAATGGGTACATGTACGACGTAAAGGTATGCCAGTATATTACCTTGGTGTGTATGATTGGGTAGCAGATGTCACTCGTTATGTAAATGTCCCAGTGTTTACGAGGAGACACCTCCAGTAACCAGCCCCGGAGTGGAACTTGCAGCTTCGCAATAACGAGATGCACTAGAAATACCTACTTCTCTGTCATCTCATACATATACCGGAACGTCTAGTAGTCATTGAGGGTATATAATAGAACCGGAAACCATACGTATAGTGGTAGGCATAAACATTTCTCTGGTTGAAAAGTTAAAAATTCTGGTTTATGTCAGTCGATGATGAGCTCTTGGTAACAGTGGGGTATATTCCACTGATATAATGATTGCTCAAAATGATTATTAGCATGTACGCATTAAAGTATTTAATTTCTCGTGTAATTACATAGAGTGAGGTTTCTCTTGAGAATTAACATAAAACAATCTCGACGCTTCGGCGTGTACATAAGAGCAAGGTCAGATACGAATGGGTTTTCTTTGCTATAACTGCATATTCTAATGACCTTCTATCTCGCTAACGACACAAGGAAAATATATTTGCAGCCCGTTCATTGATAAGAGCTATCCATTTCTAATCATTGAAATTTTTTTCGCACATGGTTAATACCTGATTTCAATACTCGATTCTTCGTATACGTGTACCATTATAGGTAAGAGATTCCGTATCAGACAGGAAGGCGTTAGGCGTCTAGTATGTATCGCTTAGGTATCTTAGTCTGCTCGAGTGACATATGCGGTGCTATTAGCAGAATACTGATAGGTCCTCTATCGACAAATTATATTAAAGTAAGGCTACTTTGTCATCCGACCAAGGCTCTCGTGGTATCTCTTTCACGTAAGCTGGTAGACCGTATAGGTATAGGATGTTATAGTGTACCATGCGAGGGAAGCCGGGACATTGTGTCTAATTGCGTTAGATAGTGGAGGCCTTATTAATTCCCCAGAGTTCACTCATATACTGGTACTGTACACAGCCGAAGGGATTATCCTGGTAGGATGATATCCGAGCGAAGGAACGTGGTCGTCGTGGCGAGGAGGCAGCGTGAGAGGCGAGAGATAGCGGACATGGCATTTCACTTAATGATAACCCGACTCTTCGTCTCCCCGTCTTTTCGTCTCTCGGTTCAAGGAAGAAAGGGAGAGGAGAAGCCAGCGGACTGGACTTCTCATACCTTATTATCAGCTTCCCAATCTCGACGACGCCGACGGCTCAAGTCTCAAAAAACGAATCGACATTCGCCTCTTTTGCCGGCCTCTGGGAAACGTATCTTCCACGAGGACGACGTAGTTCCTTATCGTTCCTGGGCCTTGGTCCTGGTTTGTGGATCGTGCGATACTATACCTTACCACGACCGATAAACATGGCCTCCAAGGGCCAGAGAGTGTAGGGCTAAGGTGTACCGGAGTCTCTGGTTTTTTTAACTATTCTCTTTTAAATATATTTTTTCAATTTCCCTTCTTCCTCCTGCTGCTTTCCTGTTTTCTTGAACTTCTCCATTATTTTTCTCGTAACGCGTAACCACCTTACGTATAAGGTAAGCTAAGTGCGTTTCGTTAGAGTCGGAAGAGATGCGACGACTGCGTAGTCATCCGAGACAGGTGTATCTTCTTCTTGTTTGTCAAGTGCGCCGTGTACGGTGGTGCGAGTTTCATGGCGCTGCTAGTACGCGGACATACGCAAGGTTAGATCAGGATGCCGTCCTCGTAGGAGAAGCGAGGAAGCCGCCTCTGTCTATGCCTTCAAAGAGCCGCGCGCCATTTGTCTTTCATTAAATGCAAACTGAATGGAAAATAGGATTTCTCACGGTTTAGAGGAACGTGACTAGGGACGCACCTCTTTCGCATGTCATTTATATATTTTCCTTATTTTTTCTTGCAGCGTCTGTTTAAATCGCAGAAAGTCCAGTCGAAAAAGTCTGTATTTATTCCTTATTGCCATACGTACCTATTTGCATGGACCTGCGCAAAACCGTGAGGATATTTTTTTACCTTGTAGCTTATTTGAGATCGTCGATGCAACATTGACAAAGTTGGTATGCAAATACACGAAGTAACGGGCAGTGATCAAAAGTCATGTAATGATATGGCCACCATCAAAGCGAATGGCCCTAGTGGGCGTAGCAGAACACAGTCCTGTGATAACACTCCTGCCAACCTGTAATACCCATTACTTGGATAGATCAAAGAATGTCATCTATAACAGATTTATTTATTTATTTATTATTTCTAGAGACGTTAGTTACGCGAATAATTTTGGCAGTCATCATTATTCCTTATCATTATCATTATCGCACTCGGTAAATCCTACGTCAACATTATTAACCTCTTAACCTGGCATTTAGTTGACGGTCGCGCGGTCCCAAATATGCAACACAAATGTGATCCGCAAATAGCTGAACATCTGGGAGACGCGATTTCAGGTTAAGTGGTTAGGGATAATCTGTAATACGGTTACGCGAAATTAATGTGACACTGTGTAGTAATCCTACCTTGGTGTAATTGTACTTAATTTTCATTACGTATTATACGTACATACTATAGAGTGAATGTTGGAATGTTTTTCGCACGTTGAGAAAAAGAATTACGCACGCGTTCTCCTGCATTCACGGGCGTGTCTTACGCGCATAACGTGTTATATGCCATTTACGGGTTCACGTAGTAGGTAGATTTTTTAATTCCTTTTCTTAAGGACACTCGCGTCCTCGCTAGAAGAAGCTTTACGTGCGTGTAGGCCGGATCACGGTATCTCTGCAAGGAATCATTAGTATACTCGGGACGGCCGGCATAACTAAGTAGATACAGTGGCAGTGGTATTGCAGCCAACATGACGTCTTATACGTCCTAGCTATCTTACGCAGCACTTACCGAACACGGGAGATAATAACACGGAGAAGAAACTAGTTGCTGCCCTCCCCGACAACCCTGCTCCTTCATATGTAATAGGAATTCCACGTGGAAAGTAGTCAGTGCAAGCAGACACGTATAGAATGTCAGCAAAACCCTTATGCACTCTGGGATCGACCGACTAGCCGACCATTTAACGAATCTCTGTTTGTTTTCATAACTTTTGTGTTTATAGACAGATTTTATAAAGAAACGATCATTATTATTGCATCGTGTTGTTTGGAATAGAGCAGCGATATTAGATATGGTTATATTGGCAGTATGCTTTTTTTTACTTTTTATAATGTTTCTGGGACATAGTCCTTCCACGAAGGATCTATCTTGATCAGGATTTATAAATGCTCGTAATGGGTGATCTATTGTTTTATACGTGAACGAATAGAGAGCAATGTCGAGCGTGAATCATTTGGAACAAAATCGTGGATGGTTCCTAGTTTATAGTAGTTTAACTGGTCGTTGCATATTTTAAATTCCGCTGATGTTTGCATCAGACAGTTCGTACGAGTGTCGGCAAAAAGTATGGTGGTTTCGAAGCGAATAGCAGGACCAGCCTGGTCGGGTCACAGTTTTGTACTTTTTTTTGCAGCGAGGACTCAGCGACGATGCTTGCTGAGCTCCGGTATGCAGCTCAGAGAACTGCCAGACTCTCATGCGACAGGACAGGACTTGACCCTTCAACATTTTGAAGTACCTTTTAATATTGTCTTTACTCTTCAAAACACGTGATTTTTCCAATTTGGTAATATGTCATTTTCACTGGCTAGAAGAAACAGAGTTGGGTTATAGGTTTTTTTTTTCAGTTTTTTTAGTATCTTCCTGAGATTCTTGTACGATTAGATGGAACGAATGAGGAATTCTTCCAGAAAAAATTCTCTGGGAACTAATGCATTGTACAATGTTCTCATCGTAGCACATTGTACAATTTAGTATTATGAAAATAAAATATTGTAGCAGTAATAGATGAACTAAAAGTATTGATTTTATGTGACTTAATAGTCTGCCGTTACGTAACGATGAATAATAAATTGCCCTACCACTTTTCAATAATGTTTCTTTCACAGTTTATATATATATATCTATGGAACTTTATTTTCCCCTCCACAACGTATAGCAAATATTTCCTAGGAATCGATTGCTTAGAATATTTTACTTAATGTAAAGGAAAACGCGTTTCGAATACTGAGCATACCAACGACGTCGCAGCATCCGCGCCATTGTGTTCTCATGCCTCTGCTGTCCGTTCCTGTAGCTAAACTGGATGCATCTGGACATCGGTGCTCAACTTGCATCACTAGTAATGATTTTTCAAGAAAACACTGTTTTAGTCATGTGTTCCTGAATATGCATTGCTGTTTTCTATGAGTATTACGCTACAAGTATGAACCACTCTTTGACCCCCTATATTTCAGGATAAAACTCGTTCTGTCTAATGAGAAAAGGAAATGGCTACGCAGCTATTAAGTAATGTTTCAAGAGCGGCTGACCGCCTGAATGAACTCGTAGTAAAAGTCTATCCTGATCGTAACGAAGTTGTAACCTTGCCAGTATTCAAGAATCACGTTTTCGGAGCATATACACAACTGTACTTGGCAACGATGCTACGACCTTGTCTAAAAGTGGAGGCCATTTACATTTCCTCGGACGACAATCCATCACCCTGGATTCGGAGAACCTCTGTCTCGTTTCAGGAGAACGTATGCGCCTATATATTTACTATATAGGAGATGGCATGTGTGTGTCGCGTCGAGGACACTGTCGCCACTGGCAAAAACACTATTGAGTTAATCAACTAATTTATAATTAAAATTCCTCGATGCGAGCGGCGGATTCTCGTCTCAGGTCGAAGGAGCAAGAAGTGAACGAGTCGCCGTCTGGGATCATCGTTGTTTCCCAGTAACTGCTACCAAATTCATAGAACAGCAATTAAGCTCTCATCGGCGCCTTTCTCAGGCGCCGTTCGGTGCCACTGAAAAGGTTGGCTGACCTAGTTTTAGTTTCCGGAATATTATATAAAGGTTATATCCTGAGAGGAAGATTCGGAGCCGGAAGATTCTTCAAGAAATTCCTGGATCCATTGTAAAATTACTTGATGCTTATATAGTTCCTTTCTGGTATGGGCAATGAAGCAGCAATATTTGAATGCCACTTACTGAGACTTGTCACGCTCGACTAGACGCGGACTCCAGATCGCATTAATGACGCGTATTAGAGTTCCTTAACGGCGATACCACCCACGTGGATAGATATTTTTTCCCTTTCCTTTCTTTGTCTCTTGCTTCTACTCACGTGTCTCTGGCTAACTAACTTGCCTAACGTCGTGGATCTTCGTTACCTTGAATCTACAAAACGGCCGAGTATGGCGTAGCCGTTCACAGAATATCGTCGCGTGGTTGAATGATCGTCTTTGAGAACCAGGAGAAGAGGCGTCGGACCTCGAACGGGCATAACGAGTTTTTATTGTTGGAAATTTGTTAAGGGGAATGTAAAGAAATAAGTAGTGATTCTCGAGCCCCGAGCGAGCGCCAAGAGCCGCTTGATTGACTCCTGGGAATTGGAGGCTGTAAGAGCTACAGAATAGTCAGGGTCTCTAATTTAGCCAGCATTTAAAAGGACATTTAATTTACTTTAGGCTTTTTTGATTATGATTATAATATTAAAATATTGCAAATTATAGGAATTCTATTCATACCCGTAATACTTACATTATTTCGCGTACAAATTATAAGCAATTAATCTCATATTACAATAAAACTATTGTACAATGCTTTAAGAAGTTTGATAATAAATGCAGTGTCTTTTTTCCAATGGCGTCGAGTATTGCGAAGACGACGCCTTCCGTCGTGTCTGGTGCGATGACCGAGTGAGATGTTAGGTGCGTTTTGTCCATTTTCAGCAGACGTCGAGTAAGGGAAGAGTCGAATCCCACAAATCCCCATTAGGACCCCGTGCCCGTATGTACAGTGAATACCTATGAGCATCACCGGGTCCAAATCCGTGGTGTTACTCACCGACAAAGTTTTTCTATCCACCACGTTATGGCAACGATTCGGGCGGATTCCACACTCCGCCATTGTCACCGTCTCGAAAGCCGCGACGAGATTAATTAGGGACGATGTTTTACCGGCAAAAATCGCGACAAGAAACCAGGAGCGCGGTGCCGCCTGAAGTCGCTAACTAACCCACTCCAAATCAAGGGACCCCGTCACCTCGTCGCAAGAACGTGCTACAAATTAAACCAGATCGGCGAAACTATCTGAAAAATTTCACCGCTCTGCCTCGTTAAGCGGTGCTCATTTCCGAATTCCCTTCTGTCCATTCGCATTCATCTTTGAGTTTCGTCCCATTCAAGTTCTAAATGAGACGATTGTTATCAATGATTAATCACCGATCATGATAAAAATCCATCTTTACGCTAACGATAAAAAAGTATGCAATAGCTTAGGGCGATTCGCATGAAAATACAATTTCTCCTTTAATCCCAAGACATGTGGATTTTAACATAATTGTGGGTAACTTTGCTTCTGTGAGTTTCCGTTGCGATTCGCGCGTCCACGTTATTAATGGGTACCCTGGCTTAGATCTCTAACTGGTACTACTCAGTGTACAACTTGAGCAACTTCCGAAGGAGGATTGCAGAGTGCGAAAAATCTTGAAGCTCTACCTACATGCCTGGTTATCGGCGACGTTAAGACAGTCGCACCTAGGAATAATAAATACTGATAGACGAATGGAGATATAGTGGAAACTTCATGTCCTACCCACGCAGAGATTATCTTGAGAAATTATGAGTTACCACTTTAGCTTCCAGGTTATGTAAAGCGCTTGTTGTCGATCAACACAAGGAGTAGAATTTAAGTGCTGCTCGTTTCTATAGCTATTTTTTTTCGAATTTCTGTCGTTTGTAACCATTTTCACCTCTCACACCCTCCGGATGCACTTTTCTTCACTCACATAATCATAGATCTGTTTCACAGATCTTAAGCACTTGACATACTATACCGGAAGTCTCTAGAGACACATGACGTAATTATAATCAAGATTATGGAATCGAGACTCCAAGAAAACATTTACAGGAACGCGCTCTGAGAACACATACACGTACATATAAAATAACGTCTCTTCGAGAAACTTTACTTTCATTTTCTCATCTGGCAACAAAATAAAATATTATATCACACTTAAGTATCTCCTTCATCCCTTGTACTAGCCAATAAAAACGTTCAATTTCTTTTAATCTCTGATAGTAACTAAACACATTTAAAAAACGGATAGACTATTCAACAGGTACTGACTGATACATGCTATTAGGTTATTACCCGTAATATAATGCTCCATGGTTGCTACTATATCACATGAATCCAGATTCCCCAAGCGGTAATACCGTATTGACGTTGATACAGTAATGAATTTATCGCGATGATCGTTTAATTAACTGATTAGCGTGATTTCCTTAACGTGTGTCTAACGTAGCGTCCCTTTTTTGTTTCAGACGCCATGGGTAAGTGGACGGGATCGCTCTACCGTAAGACGACCACGAACCTGGGACTTCTTGTCGCGCGGAAATTCTCCGCGCGGTTCTTGCGCGTGCGCGCGAGAAGTCATTAATCGTAATTAATGAACTAATCGTCAGGTTGACTTCCTTGCTTTGCAGTACGTTTTACTCGTATAACAGTCTTATGAGAGTAATACATACGTGTAGCGACGAATGAGCGACGGAAACGCTCGCACGCGGCTGCACACTCCTATGCGCACCCCTCTTTCTTAATGACTCGCGCTCCTTGAGAACGAGTTTTCACGAGAAGATCTCGATGATTTAATCATTCCACATGTTGGAAGTGAACGCGTACCCATCGAGAGGATTGCAGAATGGTACGTTAACGGTGTTGCGGTACCGGCAAACCGCTGCGGTAATCACGTGGCAGTCATACCGATCTGTTAGGCTCGCAATGGCTCCTTGCGCACTTCTTCCATTACTTCGTTTCGATGAACGCAATGCAATAATAAGTGAACGTGCAGGGCGTCTTTAATTAAATTAATTAGATTGTACGAGATGTAGAATGAGACGAGCACGTTAGTAAAACCTTGAACATAATCTATAGGTGGCCTATATCACTGTATTATATCTGCGTACTATAATGCAGTTTTATAAAATATATTTTGCATCGATATAATTTAAATTTGTCATACAATTAACGTTTCAAGCTATATATCACGGAGTAAAAAAATAAATTCTGTTTTCGACAGTACGAGAACAGGATTTATGATTTTTGCTTTAGCCTGGAATACGCCACAAGTCGGTCTAGATTCGGGCCAAAAGGATGAGATTAAACTCATCAGGAACTACTCATAAAACGAGCAAACCTAGATAAGGGTAAAGGGAGGAAATTAAACTGATGTGGACCAAAGCAGTTTTTGACTTGAGTTTGTCTTGCTCAATATTTTTTCTTGGGTAACACGTATAGATATTGCACGTATAAACAGTTTTTGGTACGACCATTTGTTTCAGTGTAATTAACCAGTAGGCTCTGGTAATGGTTTACGGTAACGAAGTAGCCATCCGGTTCTTCGTAGCTCTTCTGCACCTTTCTGGTTTCTCCACTCGAAGTATATCTCAGGTAGATATAACCAGGTCCTAATGAAACTTCGAAGAAACAGCAGGGTTCCAGTGGGTTCTCGAGCGCGAACCATCACGTCGGTATACTCATCAGTGCAATCGTTAAAGTTGCCGTAATTAATACGTAAATGGTAAAAATCTTGTTCGAAGGAGATTCTTGAATAGATACAGAATAGGTACGTTATGCCTGTACGTGAGGTCGGTTGGGAGAAAGTCACCTGATTGTGGAATTCAACGTGGAAAAGGTTAAGAGTCAGGAGTGACAAGTGTGATGGGAAATGATAGTGATGGCACAGCGTTAGTGGCAATGATTGCGATGATGATGACGACTGTGGATATACACAGGTGACAGGAAAGTTTATTTCTGACGTAATCACAGCTGGGAGGCATTACGCGTTTTGTGAATGGTTGTATGGAGATAGTGAAAGAGGTGGGGAACCATCCTTTTCGTATATTCCGGGTCTCTTGACTTTGAGTGGCGAGAGTAAAAAAAATGACTTGCTGATTTTTTGCTCGTTAATTAGTTGCATTTTTTTATGATCCCGTCTGGCACGCTATACATTCAGAGGTGGTAGGATATGAGCTTTTTAAGGTTAACGGTTAAAACCTTTAACTTACAGGACCGCACATATAATGTCCTGCATTGTGTCTACTGTCCGGATGCTTCACTGACTGACTGACTGACTGACTGACTGACTTACACAGGAACCAACGGATGGACGGACATGTGGTCGGACACAAACGCTCGCCATGTGGCGTCGGGTGCTTTCAATGTAATTACCGTTCACGGCTATTTATTAAAATACGCACTGGAATGAGCATCTTAGATCAATGGACACCCGACTCCATTGTTGGAATAATATAGTCACACTTGTGGAGCAATATGTGTGGACATTGAAAAACGATTATTTATGCAGGATAAATAATTGACCGTAAAGGGATATTTTAATGGGACTGGGACTGCTGAACTGAAGTGAGAATTTTGCGGGAAAGACATTTAATTTTGTTTTTCTACAAGATAGATTATTCCAGAAACTTTTTATGTTTCCTATAGGGTATAGAAGTGCGTGTACCATGGGTCTAGAAAGAGGGAGGGATTATAGAGATGGAAAAAGGTGATCCGTGATGTTCTTACTTTTTCGAAAGGTCTTGGAAACGATAAGATAAACATCCTTAGGTTTATATACCGTTTCGAAGACCGGGATGCGTTCGGTGTTCGAACTTTTACGACGGCGCACATGTCCGATGCACTTCAACACCTCTGTTCAGTCAAGTGCAGTCTCCGCGGTGCAGCAGAGCCTGGTCCCGTGCTCTGCATAATGACGTGTTTGTCGGATCGTGCAATAATTAGAATGCAAATCCTCTCCCTCTCCCTCGTCGGCTGCCTCCCACTGGCATCAACATCGGCAGCATCTCCGGCACTTCAATGGCCGGACTGGTCTTTAATGCGTTTTCGGTCCTGGAAGTAGTAAAGCGACGCCTTTTATAGCTCGTTATTCCGCGAACCGATGAGAATGAGAAGCGAGCGCTACCATCGAGCCATATCCTTTACTTTAATACATAGCTCTTACCATTATCTACTGATACACGCGGCTATTACCTTCTGTTTTATCTATCAAACGTTGAAATCGTACAATTCCTTAATCATTATTTTATAAAGTTATGATTTGTTTATTTTTATTGAAATCAATTCTACAGAAATCATTGTTTTGACAATAGAATAAGTTATAACTTTATACAGTGTCTGGCGTGGGCAGTCATAAATGGGACATTTGCTTTAAAATTTTCATCCTGCTGATGATCTCTTATACGCTGGGGATTTCTCTAGGGGGTGAGAATGTATCAAGAACAAGGATGTCGCGTACCCAAAACGTTAGTCTGAGCTACCCTTAGCGTGGAAGGCGGGTGAAGTTGCCGTTGTGGTCGCTCAACAAATAGATTACGTGCCGGGAGGGTTTCTGAGGGTTGGTACTGGGCTCTTTGCGTCCCTTTCTCTTTCGTTATAACTCGAAATCACACATGCCACTCACGTACTCATCCTCCGATCCCACCCTCCTTAACCCCTCTTCGCGGCTCCACGCGACGCCTCCGACGGCTCTATCCAAAAATTGCATCGCGTTAGCCCCAAATCCACTAACCATTCCATTATTAAATCTACGTCTGTATTAGCGAACTCTCTCCTGGGGGTCTGGCGCCATTAAAATTCGCCTCCAGCAACATCCATCAAAACCTTCCGCATGGATACAGATACACGTTAAATTGCGCAATTTTGAGTATTGTCTCCCGTCCAATCCTCGGTTAGCGTTTAAACGTCCGGTCATGATTTTAATGTCAGACCCGACCAGCATCCACCTTCTAATCTCACTTGAATCTGCGTTTCGTACTTTCCTTCTCTTTCTCTTATCTTATGCACCTAATTCAACGAAAATACAGACCCCTGAGTGGAACACCATGCTGACTGCTTTAATTATACAAGAATATATAAGTGGTTTTTAAGGGAGAGTGGAGGGAACCATTTATATTCGAGGAGAGACTATTTCGATCTCTATGCTTCATCAAGCGCGGACTCTTGCCAGAAATGTGGTTGCCATCGCGACTTACTTTCTCGTCGGCGATGACCTGACGGGTATCAGTTTCGCGCCGCGACGCTCGTAAACTCCATGCACACGGTTTCATACGTCGAAACGACATCCGGTGTCCTTATTTTAATTTTTCTTAATTTTTCTCTCTCTCTCTTCCTTCTTTTTTATTCTGTTTCTTATATTCGTCTCCTTTTTTACGTCGATAATCATATGGTGGACGGTATAACGTAAGGAGCGACAGATCGTGACGAACGAGTGACTAAATCGTCGCTAGAATGCGATTGCCCGATTCTTTTCTTACATCGTCGTCAATGTAAAAAGTTAACGCTGTGATCTTTACCGCGCGAGGACTTAAAGTTGTTTATCTACTTATTATGTCAGTCCGGGCTAATTGGGCATATTTGAGATCAGTCCGCAGTGAATGCTCGCACGTAGCTTATAAAGGAGAGTCCTCGAGCCTCTGTCTACATTGCTATAATGTTACTACGCTGCTACACTACTATATACTCATATAGTAGTGCGACCACTACGATATAGTATATGGCATTTGAGAGAGGATAATATCCACTCTGAAGGTTAGCCGCTCTCCGCAAGAAGAGTCGCATAACTTTCGACCATCATGACTTGGCCGCCATCCGTCTTTAGGGAACTATCGCGCTATCGAGAATCCTTCTCTTCTGTTCTTCCTGCCGCCACCAAAAGATGCATTACTTCATTCCGCTCTGCGAAGATATTTCTTAATGTTGGTATACCTATTGCATAGCCACTGTAGAGAACAACAAAAGTTGTAGGCTTTTCTGCATATACAGTCCTTCTAGTACTAGATAATTGCTAACGAGGATTAAAGTGAAACACCCTGTATAGTATACAGTATAAGGGAAGGCCACTGGGGCCTCTGTAGTTTATTAATATGATTTATGGGAAGGTGCATACTCTCTTGGTTGTATCCACCTTGCGCTCTTAACCCTTCTTCAGCATTCATTTATATTGAATCAATTGATTTTTGTTATGCCCACGTACACCTGACTTCTTCAAGTATACATATATATGTATATGCTTTAAACAGGTGTGCCAACGATCGTTATAGGTACGACCTATGAGGTACCGGAGCGTTACCTTGCATATGTTTAGGGTCAGCTCAAATTCCAGTATGAGTCGGTGCCGCGATTTGTAGGGTGCTTTGATAGTTCATAAAATGAAACGGATTTTGATTCGGTTCCTTTGAAATTCGCAACTCCGTCTTGGCGGGTCAGGAGACTTGCGCTATATAAGGAACAGCAGGAACTTTCGAATGACCGTACTTACGTATGTGATTATACACATGTGGGTTTAACGTTACGACTATAGTCAATTAAAAATTTTATCGCAATTAAGATACCGCAAATCTCCTTAAGAGTCACTGGCATCTGGACAGGATCAGCGAGGATTCTACAAGAAGCGACCAATCCGTTTATCTCTACTCGTCGTTCGAGTCGGCGTCGATTAGCGTCCACTTTCTAATTAAGCGAAATTGTAGTCACGTTTACGCACGGGAACGCCATCCTGCGACAATTTATCGTGCAATTAATATTGTTTACCTTACTGCGCCGAAATAACTGGAGTTATAATATGAACCGGTTTGCCACGTCAGTAATACCGTTGCCATTTTAAAAAGATTCACAATCCACTATAATCGTGAAAAATATTTTGGATTTTTGTAAAAACTCAAATTCACTGAATAACGTCTTAAAAACAATATTTCTATTCTTCTAACCTATAGTCTGTTCACAAGTTCAATACCTTTTTATTGACAGGTCAAAGACAATGAAATCTTCAATAAGCCACATATAGCTTTGCATAAAATTTGTGTTAGAAGGTACGTAAGTGCATCATTTTACACTGTAAATATAATATATATCTTTTTTCTTGAGCATATATTTTAATGATTTCATGGTAAATTATACGCGACTCCATTATTTTCAACCTGTAAAAAAAACATTAAATTTATGAACTGATTTTATCCCTGATCATCATCCCCTGATTTTTCTCTGAAAATGGACATGGCGTCTTTTCAATAGAAAATGATTAAGCAATATAAGCGACCCGCCAAAGTTTCCTGGATAAATCGATCACGTAGAGCACGTACAGTTGATAAATATATAGGTTGATATATATACCATAGGTATATGTATGTATACCTAAACAGCAAGGTAGTCCAGTAGCAATGTAGGTAGGTAGGTAGGGTTGGAGGCGCAAAAGTGGCGAGTGGTCAGTGCCGAATACCAAATGACTATACGCCCTGCGGATGATGGTGCCGTGTCATACATAAAGTATGACCGGGCATCGCGTCCAGAGAGGGAGTGATATTAAATCAATATAACGTTGCAACGTTTCCTCCAGAGACTATCCAGGCGATTTTCTATGTTACTGATCAAAGGGAGCTGAGCGCATTCCAGGTAATATTTCATGAGGTCTTTGTCGAGAAACGTTCGCACAAGGAATAGTGAATTGCGCCAGTTTGGCACGACACGCGTAGCGTCCGGTCGCTACTAGGAAACTGAAAAAGCGTACTGGATAATTGGTAGCACAAACTTCTTCGAAGCGTCGGTATTATCCACTTGAAGCATTTGTAGAGGCATATGTGTATCATGGTAAATAAAAAGGAATGAAAAAGGTGAGAGAAAACGACAAGAAATAAATGTAGCAATGAAATACGAAAATTGATGTGTACATTCAGCACGTATTTAAACCATATGTATATAGTACTCAGTTCGGTGCTTTAATTAAAATGACTACGCCGTAGCATTAATTTAAAGTCTTTGTTGTAAATTTCTGTTACAACCACCAACTACCAGCCGATCGTTCCCGTTACGTATGACGACGTGTACCATTCGGAGAAATATCCAGTTGTAACTTTAAATGTACGTTTATATAAATTACACTGTACTACTTGCTCTCTCTCTGCAGTGTCATTATAGAATTTACTTAACATGATTCTCTTTGTATGGATTCCCTTATGATTACAATAATCTCTCTTACAATTTAAAATACTATTTACTCAACTGCTAACTATAGTATCAAATAATATCATCCCTCTTACTTTGTATTAAAGAGGTCCAGTAGCAAGTAATATATGGCATTTAATCGTTTACAGTATATATAGGTGTAGGAGTATAACCACAATGGTGATCTAATTTTTTGGAATTTCATTTAAATTCATGAAAGCGGTCCGTAGGATGGGACCTTGGGGCAAAGGCGCATGAAGCCTAAAGTTTAGTCGACATAAGCTGTCGGACCGAAGATAGGAACGTCTTAGCGTCGAACATGTTCGCTCGGCTATGCATTGTATCTGGGAAATGGGAGACGACGGTGGCCGTTCGTTCCCTGAACGTTTTAGAATTCACATGGTGGCATGGCTCCCGTCTCTCTTCTCTCTTCTATGTTTTCTCTCCTCTATCTCTCTCGTCTCTCGAGCACGGCTCGGGCCGTGGTCATCCCGTTCGCCTCGGACATTTTAGTGGTCCCGTGCCTTGCATCTACGAGTATTTCATTCTCTAGGGGTGGACGACGCCCTTTCGACCCCTTGCAAACACGTGTTTGAGCGCGGTTAGAACTCCACCCACTTCTAATGCCTGTACTAATTTCTTTTGAAAATATTGAACAGAGCTTTCGCGATGATTACACGGATGAAATGATCCTTGGAGAATAACTGACGCAAATGATCGGTAAGCGTGACGCGAATAAAAATTCTCCCACGACGCAGGCTTTACGTTATGCACGAAGCACTTTGCGAGTTCTTCATTACTGACAGATTCCACCCGGGGATAACATGTTCACTCTTAACACACGTACTTCATCTTTCTATATATTAATTTCAAGACGTGATATTTCTTTACTCTATTCTTACCTGATCAGGTAGCACGTTCTGTGGTTGGACGAAGCTGCGAATCCAGTCAAAGGTTTTAATCGGTGACTGGTACACAGCGCTTCTGATAATGGTTCTCATGTAGAAGATCGGTAGTTTCCTTGATTTCTTTCGTAGCTTTCAGAAGCTTAGGATATCTTTGTAAGCAGAAAGCGTCAACTGGCTTCCATAAATTCATGGTGGACAAACTGGTAAGAATAGTTCGCATGATTCCCCAAGGTCTACCAGTTTTGACGGCGGCAAGCAGATTATCTTGGCACAATCTCTCTTGCCTTTCTTCTCTATATACAACAACCCGACGTTGTAAAGTATGAGAAGGAGAAAGATGGAGAACTTCCCAAGAGCAGATCGGCAGCCAAGAACGAGACTGTCTCCAAGATTGAAGTCTCGTTGAATCTTTTACTTGGAATCAGCTTCTCTCAAGTCTCAGTCTGTCTCCGATCGTGTCGAAGTTATTATAGTGGGTTATTTAACGACCTGGT
The DNA here is from genome assembly GCA_031001745.1 of Hartigia nigra. NCBI lineage: Eukaryota > Metazoa > Arthropoda > Insecta > Hymenoptera > Cephidae > Hartigia > Hartigia nigra. The sequence goes on from JARPRG010000314.1 coordinate 380,239, forward strand.
GAAAGTACAGCTCGTTATTTTATCCTCGGAATTTGTGTACTAATGAAATCCGATGAAATCGGATATATCGACTCTGCAACGTCATCCCCTTGCGTCATATGTCGCCAGGAAGAGATACAAACTGAAGGCTAAAATTTTTCAGTAAAAAATATTCCCATCGTCGAAAACCATAAGGAGAACCGTTAATTGTCTCTCACATTGAAAATTCTAGAAACTTTATTACCGCTACGTCCTAAGCGTGGGCGTGTATTCCGAAGTGGCCTATCATTCAGGCATATCGCTGAACCTGACTTACAATTTGACATACAGCTGACGTCTCGTCGGATAAGGGAACTCGTCGTGCAAGAATTCCACTCACTTATCGTATCCTCACGAGTAAGTCGCCAGATAGATTCTAATACCTTCTAGACGGCTCGCAAACTTCTCTATCGAAAGAGTAGCGTAAGACCGGTAGTGATTATCGATACCAGCTGATTCGGATTGATTAAAATTAACGAGAATTGCTTATGGTAAGTGGAGGAATCGTGAAACCTATAAATCTTCTATACCTGCACATACATATATATATATACCTTCCCACATTATACTCTACGCTATAGATACTTAATTAAATAGATGCTTGCATTTGCGCGAGACAGTATAGAAATAGAAGAGAAGAAAATCGGTACACCTTGTACACACGTCCGGTACCCACATGACCATGTATCAAGAGACAGTCGTGGTATCGAAAAATGCAGGAATCCATTACAAAGTGCATCGATAGCTATCATTGTAGGTATGACGAGGCTTTCAGTATGCAACAGTACATTATATATGTAAACCCGTATGACTTTGCTGATCAGTAAAAGAGGCTGTTCAACGTGTCTGTAAATCGAAGGTCGCACCGATCGCGTGGTGTGCAAGACTCGATGAGACTTCTATATGACGCTGCAGCTGCTTTAGAGGTGCATAATGAATGTACAATTAAAGATTGCGGTACATCGGGTGGACTTATCGCGCCAAGAGATATGCTAAGTGAGTTCAAGTGAGCGGAGGCGGCAGTAGGTACGGCAATATGGCAGTCAAACATGTACACCCTCGCAACGAGTATTCGAAGAACCTTTCTGCGATGTCGGGTTATGCAACGCCTTAGCTACTTTGGACTACGATCGATGCACGGAATCCATCCAGTAGGCTCTGATAGAATCCCTCAGGGCTATTAATTTCTTTTGCCCTCCCTTAATGGAGTGGAATGAGATGGTGGGAGCGTTCTGAGCGGAGTCGCGGTTAGTTGCTCATCCCAAAGCAAAGGTATACCGGAGTGTAATGCGCTTATAATTAATTTCTGCGTAATTAGCAGACGCGGAGTTGGTTATCTTAGGTGGACGATCATAAGACGCACTATAGTATACCTATATAGAAATATCTAACTATGTAAAAAGCGGCTTCTTTTATTACGATATAATATATGCACACCAGGTACTCAATAGGCTGAATAATGACTCTTGGATTATTTATCGTAAAATTACTTATTAATGTTTCATTCAATTCAATGATTTTATGTTGTGATAATTGATAATGCGATTTGTGACTGTAACATAAATTCTCCTCTGGTGATTATCTTAGAGATAACTAAAAGAGTCGGTACAAAAAAATTGAAGAAACTCAGGAGTAACGCGGTGCGAAATTGATCGTCCGACCTGACTCTGTTGAACTCGTTGCGTGACACGTTGTAAATCAGTTGGCCCACCGTAGGAGCAATACGAACCCGAGTGCAGGTACGAGCCTAGCCAGTTCATTGACGCGTTCACTGGACTGGCTCGACGCTCGCCATTCATAGAATCTCTCAATGCCAAACTGAACAAGGTCTTCCTCTAGAAGTCGCAATCGTAATGGGAAAGGCACAGTATATCCTGTATGTTATATATATGTTATACATATATATATTCCAGTGGCATTGGGTACGGCTAGCGAAGAAAAATGGACGACATGATTTCGCAAGATTGTTTTTATTATTTCTCTTGATTATTTGCACTCTTTTTTATTCATCGCGCGGCCTATTACCTGCCGTAGACCGCCTACTAGAGTAGCCTCTATACTCCACGGCTTGGGATACCCCAAGATTGTGGATAACAGTTATTAAGGCCTTTTTATAATGCGCGTGTTCCTCTCCGTTTTACGCCAGCCAGCCATCCAGCCGGTAACAGTCTTAGTGGACCCGCGGTATCTATAACCCGAGCGTATGCGGAGGACACTCCCCGCTTTTGATTATATATAATTATCGGCATTTTAATAACTAATCATTTTCCTCCTTCTCCTCAGAAGCGAAGGAAGGAGCAGCTTCCGAGACCGAGCCGCTACCGTATCTCCGTTCATTCTACTTTCTTTCCTTATTATTTTTACGTACTCTCTTCTCGTATTAAAAATCGCTCAATAATATACGGAGCTACTACATATACACAGTATAGAAAACAAGTACGGCCGCAGCCGATTTGCATTAGGCATATATACAGTTATACGCGTACGTGCAATTGGAGTAACGCGTCGTGTTGCAATTTTCCTGGAAAATTTGGCAATTTTTCGTTGAGCGCGCCAAAAGCCACAAGAGGAAGAATTACGCGACAGATAGTAAAATCGAGGGAAAAGCCCCAATGTTCCAGCATTGGGAACTAGAGGGGTGAGAAGAGCTAGAAGGGGATCCTCTCCAGTACAGCTGGCAGGTATCGACATCCGTAAATATCCACTGTAATTAAAAGCTATCGATTCGTCGTAAAGCGCGTAATTGCACGAGTTACTACGCAGTTGGAATAATCGTTTGTCGCCGTTGAAACTTCGGAGGGTGCCACGGAGATAACAAAATATTTACATATTATCGTGCCACCCCCAAAATCGTTCATGTTCCACGAGTCTATACTACGATCAGTCCTACGAGGGTAGATCTACCTGATATGACTAGGGAAGTTTCGAGTCCATAGATTATTCTTCATACGACTTAAAAATTTATTAATAAGAAACGAGTTCATGCACCTTAACAAATTCTGGTTATTCAGAATTAAGACAGGTTTTATATATTCAGAGTAACCGCTGTCAGATCTAATCAGGTTTTTGCTAGGTCACTTGGTCACTGTTTCACAGTTGTATTTTTCTAGCTAAACAGGTACCCAGAGTAGGTGGATAAATAGACAGGCACTGCCTACCTGCCTTAGTGTCGCCTAAGATGTTGATCTGTCCAGTCATGTCTTCCTGTTCAGTGCTTACCGTGAACAATTTTTATAGATATATACTACGTGCACAATAGCATAATAATTATTTCCTTAACGATGTGCAGTGCTTGTATTAAATCATTACTCAAAGTGCACTCTCTGTCTCACGATCAGCCGGTGCTCGGGCATCCATCGCTGAAGAAAAAAAGAAACTTAAAAACGTTATCCACGGTTTCCCGTTAAGCATTTCCTCTTTCACGCGCGACAGCGTCGCCGTCAGTGCGCACGTACGTTACAACTCGTAAAACACAGAGATGCCTCGCACTGATTAAACGCCTCGTCAACACGCGTCCTGTCGGATATTCAATGCTATCAAGTGCACCGGTGACATTGCATGCAAGCAGTTGACTGGCATTCGAGTTTCGCCTAAGCTATGCATTTATACTTGGACTCAGAAACGTTACTGGCCCATTCATTCCTCTACGAGAAATTGCGGACATCGATGTACTTGGCGCTAACCATTAATGGCACAGCAAGGCATGTACGAGCACTGTATACCTATCTACTAGGACATTAGATAGGTGCGTGGAATCAGCAACAATGCTGCGACTCCGCAAAAAGATGCTATAATGGAAGACTGGAATAGAGAATCCTGAGGAAGGAGTAAGTCATTGTATTTACAGGGAGACACGGTTGAAGGCGACAATTAAACAGTCATCACGTGCACATCAGGAGGTTTGCTTGTCGTTCCATTCCGCCGTAACGGCGCCGTAGCATCCCGAGAACGATGAGGAGGATGAAGGTTTATACAAGGAGAAGAAGTGGTCGGGAGTAGAAATGTAAGATAGAAGGAGCCATTTGTTCCACTGAGTATAGGAGAGGAACACTGTATCCACTTGACCAAACGGAACGTTCGTGTTAAGAATGTTTAAAGGCGGCTTAAGGAATCTTCTTGCGAGCGAAGGTTAGAGCGATGGAATAATTAGGTATAGTACGGCTTTTTGTGACGTCTCATATATAAGTGTTACTTTCGCGCATCCGCCCGTTTCAGCGGTGAAATTTTTCAAGTGGGTCGCGTGACGACGACCAATCATCCAGTGACTTTTCGACCAAAAAGTCCAACACTGAACGTTCCTTGCATATAGTATATGCTGTATAGTCCTGTATCATAAACGCCGCTTCGGAAGTAAACGTTCTAATTAGTATTTCTCTAGAGTATTTGGTTCTTTAAGATCGCGTGACACCCTTCCTAATTGCTTAAATATTAATGGACCTTCAGGCTACGGGCAGTGTTCGCATATAGTATCCTGGTCCAGTTGCTCTTCCTGTCGTCTCACTGTTTTTTCCTATTTTTCTCATTTTCTATTTCTTCTTCTTCCATTTACTCGGGCACAAGATTCATATCACGAGGCTAAAGACCTTCGTTCTAATTTGCTCATGGAATTAAATTCGCAACGTGTTCCAGTTTGTCATACGAAAATGCATCCTCCTTTTTAATGTTGTCCTTTGCATCTCGTGACTTCATTTTTCACCACTGATCTTCCACTTCGGTCTACGCATCATTGCACTTCTCTCCTTTGCTAATCTGAGCAATGGAATCGTGTCAACTAGCACAGGATGGAAAATCTTGTGGCTCAGTTTATCCAGGAAGTTTTAAGTAGCAATATTAATGCTCTATTTGAATGTTGAAGTGGGCGAGAGCTCTATGAAGCATGCAATAATGGTTCCTCCTCGAACCAAATAACATAGGAGCGCAGGAACCTAGGAACAAGGAAGGGGAATGCAGGGTCATAACATAGCGACGAAGCCAAGTCGGATGAAGTTAAGGAGGGACTGGTGGCTTCCTGCGGGAGTAGGAAGACCAATACTCCGCACTTCCGCTTCTCTTCCTCCCAAGGATGTATAAATCTCCTGTTCAGGACACGCCACGTTCGAGGATGTCCTGCTCTCGCGGATATTACGAAATGGCGGATATATCTATACCCTTCTTGCGATAGGGATTCTCCCTGTCCTTTGCCATTTCTGCCACATTAAATGGTTCCTGACGGGAATATAGATAAACCACTTACGGCCAGAGGTGCAGTCTTGATTCTAGAATTTCGCTTCGTTACAAATTTGAGCTGTTCCAAAACTTGTGCAATTGGTAATTATTTTTGTTGAAGGATTGACATGCAAAACTATTGGTTTAACATTTTACCTCTGGATCACAGGGGGAACGATAAGAATATGCAAAAGAAGAATGAGAAAGGAGAGAAAAATAAGAAGAGGAGTTAAGTGGCTGTTTATATGTCCCCCGTATATGCGCAGGATCTCGTAGGGGTTATAAGGGGTTGAGTTCTAGGGGTACGTAAATGTAAGCAGTAAGCCATTTTCCAGACGATGAGGCGCGAAGCCCTGCTCTGCCTCTTAGCACGGGTAATCCCTATCCTACCGAGCAAGCAACCGACCAAGGGAAGCCACCCTCAGGTGTGATCCCGGGGTTTCCTGTATCCCATATTTAATAGGGGCTACTCTACGATTCACCCTCACTTACCTTATGTATTTGATATCATCAAAGTTCTATCGGTCTTCATGTACTCTGTTATAAATATCCTTCCCTTTACTTTTTTCAATAACATTACAATCTTTACCGATTAACCTTACTACACAAGTCGCTCCTTTCTCCTACAAGTAATTCTTCCTGCTGATTCAAGATCAGCTACTCTATGATAGGCTGGCAATTACACCTACAACAGTGGCCAAGCAGGATTCTCGAGCTGGTAGCATCAGTCTCATTACTCACTGGTATAAATGATTATTTGTTGGTTTATACGATGTGGATTGATAGCGTTAAGTGGGAGGAAACATTGCTCACTGGTTAGCGTGTGGGTTCGTTAAGCAGGTGCAACATTCAGTCACTCAGATAACCATCCTTTCATTTATATTTGGTCGAGTCAATATTTGGCATTTTTTCTTGTAATCTTGCCTAATTGAAAATTGTATTGTTTTCGAAAGCAGTATCTTTTTTTTAAATTAAAGCTAAGGATTTTCTATTGGCGCAGCCGTCCTTTAAAACCGTAAAGTATTTAATTCACCGACGAAGGCATCGACCTGGTCTTTTTACGGCTGAGATAATTGCTGGGTTGATGAGTATAGCGCAGGTGGACGCGTAGAACGGGAGATGCGGTGCGTTAATAATATTGTTCTAAGAATCAGCGCAACGGCAAGAAGAAGAAGAAGTTCGTCACTCGATTGCACGACACTCGATAAGAACTCAATTACTGTTTTATGCAATTGACCCGAGTACTCCCTTCCTGGAGCTGTATCCTTCTAACACGTTTCTACCATCTCATTCAGTGACGGCAGAAATGATTCTGTAGTAGAACAGCGAGAGACACGTTTCTACGTAACCGTGCAAAATTGCACTTTGTAATGAGTCTTTAGAAAGCAATGTTACATGATGGTGTATACATATACAGGTATACTGTACTATATACGTAAACAGTGCTATATGAGTCTGGTATCGTTAGTCTAATTTAAAGGGACCCTTCCTTGCGCCGCCATTGAACACGTTACCACGTAATTAGCAAAGCGTAATCTAGTGCGTGGCGGCACAACGAGACTATTATTCGCTTGGGGACTCTGGTATCCGAGAATCGGCAGGGCTAGCAAACAACAAAGAAAACAACTGAGCGGCCCGCTCGAAGTTCGTGACGGTACGCCGCCACGCCGTTTAAAAGTTTTAAAACGACAGAGTGCCACCTGCTTCGTGAAATAGCGCTGAATAGTCAACGAGAGCACGATTCGTTTTGGTAATATCGTGCCAAATGATATTTCACGAAGTGGCAATGGTACAATATAGTAGTACGCCATACGAATTGCTTTCTGATCCATACTATTAGGTATACACCGTATTATAATGTACAGTAAAGAGAGAGAACTTACACAGAGCGTGATCCCCACGAGGACAAAGTTAATTTTTAGAGAGGTTTTAGAGCAAGTTATGCGACTGGCACGTCAACGCCTATCCCTTTGGGAATAGGGTGACTTTTGGAGGCGTTGCCGTTCATCCCCTTTTACACAGACGTACGAGGGGACTGGCAACTATCGCCCGGGTAAACAGATTTTAATGAGTGGAGCGCTGTTTAAACTGTATAATAGCGTTTGCGCGAATTTTACGGGCGTCAACCTTTCCACCCACTCACCCAGCCAGCCACCCCCTTATCCCCTCCTTCCGTTCACCGATTCACCCCAGTTGCCCTGACAGCATCCATAGTTTATATCGTACGAACGTGAGGTAATGGCCGCTGTAAAATATTTATCGCGGAAATTAGTCGCACGATGATGTATGTGCTCCAACCCGTTCGTTTGCACGTTGCTGTGAATCGGCGTCGCGACGGCTTGCATTTTCGACCAGTCGCATGGCTACCGTACATTCCATCCTCTTCTATTACGTAACCACGTAAATCTCAATATCTCAATATTCAATATTTAACGACAATCTCACGATTTTACAGCGGGAACATTCGATCTGTTGATACTCAGAATAGCTTAACGTGCGTCATCACTTGCGAAACAGTCAACGTCCCTGTCGTATCATCACGTACGATATCTTTATATATTTGAAAGGTCTACTTCCGACATTAACGCGTTATTCTAAAGTTTTTAAATTATGCCACATATTAAAATTACCTATTTTATTTTTTTTTGTTGCAGGTAAGTTTACCTTACATCGTCCAAGTATGGAGTTGCTACCATCCAGTAAGTAGTAAGAGTAAAGATACGTTTTAAATGGAAAAATAGTACGACGAGGAATAGACGACGAATGTTAACCGATTTCGAAATAACGCACGCTATACGTTGATATACCCTGTCTATCTCACGTAAGGGTCTATGGAGATTTTCTATAGATACTCAGATAACATACACCTACCCTCACTTTAACGCCATTTGCGAAACGATCGGTACTTACCATGCGGAACGAGAAAATGCGTGTGCGTAAGTACGCACTTACGCCCGCGAACACACCGCCACTGTCTCCTTACACAATGGGAAGAATCGGTATCGTGATTTACGTGGAATCGGCTTTCTGCCGGGTCGTGCACTGGGGTCGGCCAGGTGCGAATGCCAAGGGGAGACCGTGGGTGATTGTCGCAGAGTCGAGAAATACGAGACTGTTAGGGAGTGAGTGACGAGAAAATAAAAGAAATTCACTGGAGAAATGCTTGCGAAATGAAATCATAGGTCACGCGATGCTGCTGCTTACATTATCCAATCCGACTGAAAGGGCTGTTTTTTTTTTGGATTGGATCGGATCGAAGAGTTGGAGCTTTATACGGTGTCTTTTTGCCTGTAAAACTTCCTTTTGGAAAGTGGATATAAGATGAATGTGTATATTTGTTTTACTGGACGTATAATGCAGTCTTTTTGGATATTCTCTAGTACTGTCAAAATTCGAAAACGTGAGATTTTTTATTCTGTACCACAATTTGCTATTACATGATATTTAGCCAGCGGCCTGCATGCATCGCGTTTCATTATTTTTACGACTCTGCCAAAGCCAAATGCTTAAGAGCCTTCTAGACCAATTCTCCATTTCTATATACCTACTTCTTCAGTGGTTCTCAATATCTTTAGAGTTTAAAATCTACAAACTTTTTCATTCGTCGATTCTCGTTAATAGGCACTTATCGATTTTATATGGGGTATTAATAAATATTTATTTTTCGAAAATAACAATTCAACGTTAATGCGTGTAATTCAATTTAATTAAAATACACCGGACTGTATTTAGCAATACTTTTATTGACAAATATGAATTTTATTGACTAAATTACAAAGTCAAATAACGTTTATTGCTACTGATTAATTGAGTAACATCGCCACTGATATATGTATAAAGCTTTTTTATAAAGTATGCGCTATCCAATCAAACATTCTCCACTCAATACTTCCCAGTTAAACGAATCATTTAGCTACTAGCAGGTAATAGGTATTGATTGACGGTTATTTACTTTCACAAAATAACGAGTCGGAGACTGATTTTTCGACTTGCGGTTCGAACATTGAAAAGAGCACTGAAGCAGAAACTACGAGAAAACATGGTGAGAGTGTTTAGTCGAAGAATCGTCGTGATAGTGGAAAAGGTTGACCAGGAGAACGAAGAAGACAGAGGGAAAGAGTGTATTGGCCAGAAGTGGAATGGCGAGTAGAGAAGAGAGTAACGGTGAGCCGAGAGTAAGAAACGAATACAATTTGAATAAGTAAGAGGAGAACTCGAGTCTCGCGGTTACAAAATCCACGAGGGACAACAACTTTGTAACCTCCCAACTGTTACCGCCATGGCTGAATATAACATTAGCATCAAGAAGTGCCAGAAGTTAACTCACCGTGACGTTTCGACATCTCTTTATCTTCCAGTCGAACGATGAATAATACAGAGATACCGGACCAAAGGGTGTGAAGACGAGTGGAAATAAATGCCGAAAATAAATTGATCAAATTATACAACAGTCATAGTATCCATTTAATAAGTAAATATCGTATAAGTATATAAATATTTTCTTAGAGTTATGAATAAATGCACGTCCATTGGATGTGCACTGTACTAGTATAGGCAGGTTAGGGGTAGTAGATCGAGGGTAGGTTGGTCGTTGGGTGCAATGACGTAGCGACGGAGGCGTTGGTGGCGCTGGGCTTCCACGAGCGTATCGATTCCTCTAAGGGAAGCAAGGAACTCAACCCCTACATCCTCTCCCGAAGCCACCCCCAGACAGAAAGCCCCTCTATTCCTCCCCACCTCAGTCAACTCTATCCTCCCTTTAACCTCTTCCGCGCCCTTCCTACTTGCCGGCCAACTTCCCAGATATGAATTAACAGAGTTACAGAGCTTCTGGAAGCGAGCTTTGAGTTATGCGGCTTACCAACTTGAAAATGTCTCCTGTAGCATTGGTTGACCCTTGGAATGCAATTAAACCACCCCTCTCAGTTTATTTCATTCTATTCGAATTTGGATTTACCCGTACTAGCAACGGTTAAAAATCAAGAATTTTTTACAAAAATATTCCTGCACGCTTCTGCGTATCTCAGTATTTATTTATTTCAACGAAAATTTATTAACTTCCCTTAAAATTGCAATTGGGGGCAGTGTCAAAACTTTCAAGCAAATTTGAAGAATAATATTTGTAGAGAAAGTAGCTCAATTCCTACACGTATTATGTGTATATACTGTACGTTAATCGTGATGGCCTACTCTCGGTAATCGAGTCAAGTGAGTAGGGTAGTTTACTGGGGTTCAATGTTAACCGCACAAGGCCTTCCCCATAAAATCGTCCGAGCTACAGTGGAGGCAGGAGAGCATTCGGCTGATAATGCCACTCTGTTGCAGCACTGGGTTAGTGTAAGCACGTTGCCGGCAGTGCATAGCCGTTGGTAGCTGAGGATGGTAAGAGTGGTCTAGAGAGGGGGGGGGGGGGGGGCGAAAAGGATGAAGAAGGGGACGAGTGGTGGTACCGCGAGGAACGCGAACGGAGGGGGAAGGTAGAGAAAGGGGCAGGGGGTATTAAATCATAGAGTCGAGCGCCTGCCGCCGGTTTACTGCCGGATAAAACGCAGTGACTGTTATGTTATGGACCACCTGTATGCCGCGACCCTGAACTCGAACCGACTGAAATCTATAGGACCGAAAACAACCCCTAGCAGACGCAAATCACGAGTCCGTCACGGGAGCGATGCCCGCGAAATGACATACGAGTTGTATTGCCACCCTATATCTGTCTGTCTCTTTACCCATTTCACCACTTTGTACTTTTTATTATATATACCACCTGCCGTTCGTTATCTATCATTTCAATGTTTGGCTGGCGCAATATTAATTTGCAAAATTCACCCCTGACTTTGTTAACACTTTTGTGCACGAAGAAATGCGAGTCACGAGAGTTTCTATGGCCGAAAAGGGGTTCGTAAGAAAGTATACGATATATACGGACGTTACGAGTCAGTGCTCCCACAGCCTTGGCGTTGAGTTTTTAGTTTCGTAGATCGGTATCCGCGATATTATAAATATACATGTAACTCTGTCCCTCGTTCTATAGCGAAGGGAGAGGTCTGTGGAGCACCTATAAGGCTCATATAGCCACGCAGTATAGCGGCGTTTCCATATCTGCCTACCGGGTCGAGCAAGTCAGGTACCTTATCTCCTTGGCTCTGGGTCCGGGCAGCGGCCATACGGCCGGCATTAATACAATAAAGACATTCAATGGGAATTAATCAGATATCTAACGTTGTCGGCTCATTGTTGTCCCGTGACGGGCGAGTTTTTTGCCGCCCAAGGCAAATGGAGATATTCCGCGGAGGATTGAATGCATTAACGCTCTTGGGACTCTTCTCCATGGTATCCAGTGCGTCCCAAGAGACAGCGTAGTTCTTCTGCGTGGGTTTCGTGCATGTTCATTCTCCCTATATAGTGTATATATAGTTTGAGAGAATGGCTGGATTTACTCTTTTTCTTTGTTTCTCTTTTTTTTTTTTTTTGATAATTCGATATAATGGTCTAGAGTCCATAGATAGGTGGATAAAGACACGAACTCCTGCTATGCGGTAATTGCGAACCACCCTTGGACTGGCTCTTATCAGGAATGAAGCAACCCCCTTGCGAACCGCCCCTACCGTTACAATTATTATTCATCTTATCTCGGCCGCTTTGCATTATATTTAAATTCAAATACCCGCCTAGCACCGCCGCCACCTCTCGACCCTCCATCTTATGACCCTTTGCTCGCTTCAAGTTCTACATCAGCCTTGCCTGACGTCCTGCCTACCTTGTGTCCCTTAAATCACTCTTAAAATATTACAAACGATACACTTACTGCATTCCTTGGTATTATTATGAAATTTCTAAACAACGTTTTCTATATACATGATTAGAAAGGTGCTATCCAACAGTCTATCTGGCGAATACCTTTCGCGTCACACCCTGCTGGCTTTTGCGCTGATATCGTCGGCCATTGTCGCCGACACAGCTTTTCGCAACTTTATCTATTGCAATCACGCCGCCAGACGTTTTGCGAGCTGTCAACAAATTGTCGCTGCGAGTTCAATCTCAATGATGAATTGCACACGGTGCGCTTGTTAACATGAACGCGTCACAGTATTGCGTACCTAACCTCACTTCCTTGCGGTTATGTGCCAGTTTGCGGAACGTTATATATCAATGTAGGCAAGTCAGAAACAATTATCAAGATGCGAGCAATTGGACATGTAAGCAGGTGGACCTACGCAAAGACGATTTCTAGGGTAATTTCGGCAGAGTCTAAACAACATCGATTACGAGGGTGGAAATGGGGATGGTAGGTATTTGTCGTGACCGTAATAAACACATTGCCCTGGGAGCGTGACCAGGCTCTAGAACGTTTTCGAACTCTATCTTAGGTGCGTGTTTTTTTTTAGTCGGGTCTACCTTGTATATGAGACACTGTGAAATCGATCGTGGTACCTTGGATAAAAATTCACGGTAAAAATTCGACGGAATCACGCGATCGTATACGTACGTCATCGTTGAGAAGGGCAAAAGGGTGAGAGGAGTGGGTCGTTCACTTCCGTGATTCTACACGATCGGGTTTCATCCTACGGCCTGTTTCCCTCTGAGTTCCATCTAATCCTTTCAACGGGGCGCTTGCGTTATCAACCCCTCCGAGCCTTCGTCATAAACATATCAAGCAGAGAAACTCTGACCTACCCCAACTAAAACATTACGCGAAACGGCGTCGTAAATAACCTCTAAGTGTACCATCGTGGTAGAGAACCCTCCTGCTGTAGGCGCTACAGCCAGCCAGTCTGAGCATCCAACCAACTCAGAAGGAAACCGGACGAGCAACCATCTAACCAACTACGCAACCCCTACCACAAGAAACGAGACCGTAAGAGATATCTGCACAATATGGCCAGTTGTATGAGAATGTTCTTTTACATTCGGTGGTGTTAAGTGGTAGAGTATAAATGGAAGCAAGGAAGGTATAAGGGGCGGAGGAAAATGATTTCTTTTGAGGGCGGCAGCTATAAAGGTGACGTAGGGCGTCGCGACGTCCGTCAAGCTGTACGCGCCAGCGAAATCGGTGGGGGTAGTTCTTGCCTCCGCGAATGGATCTTCCTTGTTCCACATCGCAAGCCGAAGCGGGATGGTTGCAGGGTCAAGGAAGAGCGCAGACGCGAGACGGCATCCCTCACAGACTCCAAACAACGACCCCCCGTGAATGGCGACCCTGACAAACCAATCGTATTCCCGTTTCCATCCCTCTTTTCGCGGAAACTCCGTCCCTTTTGCGTAGAAGCACGTCTGGCTACGCTTAGCTTTCTTCTACCCTCAGAAGGTTCCTTCCTATCCCTGTAGCCAGTAGCTATACCTATACCAACCCCCTAACTTTTTTCACTGTCAAAAATGACCTCGTCGCCGCCTTGAAGTCATCGTACGTACTATGTACAAAAGCAAAATATGATCAGCTTCGGTCTTCATCCCTTTACTATACAATATTTACACAGATAGCCCTAAATTAAGTGTCAGACGTTGCTATATTACCCCATAATGATTTTTCTTCAGGGTCGAGACACTCGTTTGTTAATGCAAAAGGCTAACGCGTCGCCATTGCTCTCGAGTTATTGTTCATCTGCGCACTCGTCGGCTAGGTACTCGAGAATCCTCCGGGATCGAACGTAGGTACACATGCTAGAGCGTATAGAGTGTGTGTGGGAGCGAGACGAAACGAAGAGAGTGAGATGAAGCATTATAGTACCCGAGCGTAATGGAAGGTGTAGAAAAGGACATGCATATGTGCTCTTTCGTCGCTTCCCTATTGCTTCTCGGAATATAGTTAGGAATACGATGACGACATGTTACGATATCGAGCACATGCATGGGACATAAAAAGAGATCTTGATAGGACAATTCGTATTTGGGATGTAACGGTAAAACGTTCTGGGAGTATTCGCACTCCCGTTATCGTTATTCGTTCCGCCATCTTTATTTCTTTTCGCACCTTCGCGATATTTATCTCATTCTCATTTGCGAATACTACGTACGTCTTTCTCGACGTTCCCACTGTACTTCCTTGGACTTTCATACTTTTGCCTGGGGATGAGATGATACGAAACGGTCCATGCGACGGCCATTGTACCCGGCAATCTGCGAAATGGTCATCTCTAACACAGTCCCACTCACAGCTATCGGAAAGTAACTCTGATTCGCGATCGAAATCCTATATGACTCCTTTCTTTCCTCCATCAACTTCCTCTTGCTTTTACGATATGACCGATTTCTGGGCTTATTAAATAATATTTCTGAAATTTATTCCTCAGTCAAGATCATACGGTACCTTCTATATCTCGGTTTGGAGTGAATCCTTTCATTGTTCGATTGCATATTAAAATGTGATATACTGTGTCTGAACACTGAAGACCATACTGTATAATACATTATATTATGTTATCAAGATATGTTTGTCGCATCACTGATGTTTATCGTTAAATTTGTTTATATGATTATAATAATAACGAGTCATAATAATCGTGAAGCAAATATAGTACGAGACAACTTATCACCTCGATTGATAAAAATACAGTTTTGCATAAGTATATTATGTACTTGGTTACTGTATTAAACGAGATTAGGTTCAATTTCATATTTGCCATGAGTAAATATCGGACATTAAGGCGCATACGCAATGTCGGTACAACTTGAAAAATCGAGCGATTAATAACGAGGTAAATTGCCCGGTTGACGTCACAAACTTTTATTCGGCTAAACCATCGACCAATCGCAGGTCATTACACCTTTCGAAAATTATTCAAACGAGCTCCGAACGCCGTGCTATAAATTCAGTATGAAATTTATTCGATACCAGTATACATATACAGTATAGTATAGATATAGATATATGTACACGACCCTAAGAAAATGTCAGTACATTCAACCGCCATGTCCTCTTGATGCACTTTATTCGATAACGTTAGACTTTTTGCAACGTAATATCACATCGAAACCGCAAGACTTCGTATCGAACAATATCGGAACGGTTTCCGGGCAAAATATAAAGAAACGACGTAGACCCGGGGATAAAACAGCTGACGCCATGGCTGCTGCCAAGCTCGTTTTCTCCCTCACGTCTCCGCCGCCACCGCCTCGGGGATTTAAAAACAATTCGGTAAATTGCATCGAGCGATGCGCCGAGACGGGGGAATGCAGCCGTAGTGCAATATCTTGTGAGACAACGACAACGTAGGTCCATGGAGAGGCGCCATTATTCTTCAGAATCATACAAGGTATACCTGTACGGGTAAAGACAAGTCCTGCATTAACCCAATATGGATTATTAAATTTTACAACGCATCTTTTAACAATAATTGTATTAATTCGATTTATCGTTATTTACAACGATATTAAAACAAAAAAGTCTACTTACATGGATCAGGCCTTTCCAAAAGTGTCTTTACTGCGCTATTAGCGTTACGATCGGTAAGCAATGTAGGTCGTGCTGGTAGACACACGTACGTAGGTTCAGTCTGGTAGGTAGTAAAGCAAGGTAGAGGTACGCGAGACGAATTCGTCCGGGTGGGCCACAGTAGCCGTATGATTGCAACGGCGGCAGCCTTTGAGTCTCGCATTTTAACAACCTTCAGTGCATAAATTAATCCAGAAGCCCGATATCGTTTGATTCGCCGCCGTACTGGTATGCTTGTCGCGGTGCACCTTCTCCACACGCTCCAGTTCTGTAATATTGAGTTGAGAGGGAAACGTATATGTCTGTAATAGGCTTCTCTTTGGCGTACAACCCTTATAGTATATCCTCCGTCTTGATATACACTTTTTACGGTTCGATATTGGTATTAATTCTCTTTGACAATTTGACAGCCGAGTACTAGGACCAAGGGATATCCGAACACATTTTCGATACGGTATTATAATACGACGTGCACCAGCATTTGTCTCCCTTTGTGCGAGCTCTCGACTCGTCGACCTTGACCGATCGGGGGTTGCTGCACGAGTCAAAGGTTATCCCAAACACAATTCTTTACGGCAACGTGTACCTACTGTTGTGGATATAAATATACTTTATTGCGACGGGAACATGTCGTGTCCTGTTCAAATGCGAGAAAATTTCAATGTTGGTATAGAAATCAAAAATTATTTTTTGAAAAATTTACTTAGAATTTTCAGTTTTAGGCTTTTAACGGTTTTGTCTTATTCATCATAGTTGTTTGAAATTTTTTAAATTTTGATTTTCGTAGTTTTACTTTCTTGTGTATCATTTCCTGATTTTCTTACTGGTTCATCTTGTTTTACGTGACTTCCACTATACCGTCAATCGCATCCCTCCGTTCCATTCCTCATGTTACCCCTCTACCTTTTCTCATTTCTACGAAGACGGATCAATACGTCGTAGCGAAGAAGCACTGCCGTAAATGTAATTGTTGTTTGATTTCTTGCGTCTTAATTGCCTCCCA
Organism: Hartigia nigra; assembly: GCA_031001745.1. Lineage (NCBI taxonomy): Eukaryota > Metazoa > Arthropoda > Insecta > Hymenoptera > Cephidae > Hartigia > Hartigia nigra. Next base: position 396,894 of record JARPRG010000314.1, read on the forward strand.
CTTAACGACGTAATTACTGAATAAAAACCTTTACGGGGTTTCACAGAGGAATTTTTTCGCAACGCATATTCCGCTGCACGACCATTGTGGCGGGAGAGATGTAGTGGCCATTTGGTTCCTATGGCAGCCGCTTGGTGGCAGCGCGACTGGACAAACCGTGCCTTGTCTTACCGACCGGCAGCTGGCAGCACAGGCAAGGCCTATCGTAGACTACTCTCCTTCCTTCTGCCGTCACAGTCCTCCGAAATTACTTGGTATAATTCTCGCATCTGGTTATCACCTTTACAAATGTAATTTCGAATTGAATAATATTTACAGTGAGGACAGTTCGACTTTCTGGAAATCAACCTCGTTAATCCGTGTTTTTATAATGCTTTTTTTTTATTTTGCGCCAGGCCGGGAAATTGATCGTTCACGAAAAAGAAGTCTACGCAAAAAAACAGGATGAGACGTTACGCTCTTGAGGAACCACTAAGTTTTTTCTTATTCTTTCTTTGCGAACCACATCTCGTTCAGTTAGTTAACCGTAACGGAGTTAGCGACCGTCGGAAAATATTCTCGTGGAGAAGGGATCTCGGTGAGTACCTACTTAAGATCCGTAATGGCGACGAGAACGAGGAGTCCAATGTTTATAGGGATTTAACGAGGTGGATAACGAAGCGTACATTTCAAATTCAACGTAAAACATTGTACCATCGATTGTCCCGCGGCACTTGAATTTTGACAGTCGGATTTCACAGCACGGCGAGTATCTATAGTTTATGCAGGTACACTGCTCTCTCGACTCGTCCAATTAATAACCGGCGCACAGATATAAAAGGATAATTAATAGAACATAATCGTGTTTTATGCATTTTTATGGGCAATTTGCAACCGAATCCCTTGGGCGGCCGTACGAGCCGAGTATTCTCTGTTAAACCCTCACCTTTCTCACTCTCACTCAAATTCATTCCTTCTCTCTCCGTATGTACATAAATCTATGTATCTCTCTCCTGACCCTCCGTCCCACCTTCTATCTCTGATTCCCTTGTTCGATCGGCCGTAGCTTTGAAATATAAACAGTACATTTGCATGTTTTCCGGATTTAATTAGCGCCGATGCGATTATTAATTGGCGGGCCATGAGTGTGCCGCTTGGACGATACGAGTATCTACAAATCTCATTCGGAAATAATACTCCTATTTCGCCCCACGCTATTTAACGGCAACTATCAATAATCGGCAATTACCGATGGCCGATTTTATTCGGTCTTATCGCACGTATTCGTTTGACTTTTCTCGAAATTGATGCCAGAACTCTTCTTGCCAGCCACTGCTTCTCTCTCGCTTGTTTTTTATACGCTTTCTTTCGAGCTGTAATTCAAGCCGCCGCGGGTCAGTCCACCAGGGCCGTCGAGATAGTTTATCATCATTTAGTCCCCGACCTGCCGCAACATTTTAAATCTCTCCTATCGTACTCTGTCATGCTTAACACATGGTCGCCAGCCCGTACACACGCAACGCACACGAGCTTCTACATGATAGGGACCAGCCGCGAGAGAAAAATGTTACGTTTCACGAAGTCACACGCACTGACGTGCGTTATATAGACGTAACTAATGGTAACTTTTTTTTTATTGTTATAATGCTGCTGGCACGTACAGGGATTCGCATTCTTTTTCTAAAGCTGAATCGACCGCTTGACATTGCATTATATATGTATAGTCGGTCCAGGAGTTCGAAGTTTTTTTATTTTCGACAATTCGTCAACAGTCCAATCCTTAGCGAATGACACATGGCTTTCCTATAAATATACGGAAATATATGCTAAAATCGAAAAATATATTATATTTCAGTTCAAAACCATGTATATGCATACTTTGTGACAAAATTTATATGCAGAGTCACGTGTAGCTTCCCAGAGACTTCATTATTTTCGAACTGCCAAAAAACACATTGAACTCGTAAACCGACTATAAACATCTTCATTGCACTTTGTAGTATAATATTTATCGTTTTACTTAATACATGCAAAAGAACCTGACTAAATATATGTACCTTTCGAAAGAAGATCTTATGCCCGTTTCCATAAATACTCGGTGCGTCAATACCGAGCGACGACATTCGCCCAAAGTGCTCAGATAGAGGATTCTCTAAATTTACCACGATTAACGGAAATCTCCAAGCGGAATGCTGCAGGCTGTCGAGGTGCCGTCGATTCCTTAAGAATTTACGCTAAGTGCACTGCTGTTGCGGTGGATCGGTAATTCGGAGAACGTGGTCTCAGGGTCTCGTGGGGTCGTAGGTCGTAGGCAGAGTGCCAGGAAGAGAGTACCAGCCTGGACGCCATGCCAGAGGATGGCTGACAATGTGAGGACGGCATAGAAAAAGGAAAAAAGAAAGGAAAAAAAATTCCCTGTGTGTTCGCTTCTGTTTATATGTACTATACGTATAGTATGGGTTTATATAGAGAACCAAAAGAACCAACCAGTCGTACGATTCGGCATTTTAGTACTAATTAAACCTCACGTGCGTGTGTCACGAGTCACGACACGATGACGTCACTCGTGCGATTCTTTTTCGTTCTTCTCTTGGACTTTTTAGCCGCTCGATACCCTCAGTTAGGCATCTAACCATTAATCTAACGCAGAATAATGGCGGAAAGTGAGAATAGTATTGTTTTGTTAGTGAAAATTAAATTTGTTCGTTTTATCGCAGGAGTTTTGTGTAAATACGTGTGGGTTTAGCGTATACGCACTGTCTTCGTACGGTGGCTCCCGCCGTTCTAGAAAAAATAGATCATACCCTGCATCGCTACGGATCGCTAAGTGCTAATGTAAATTCTTGGACTGTTTGCTATAGTGTTAATTGTAAATTTGCGTTTTATGGAGGAAGTCGTACAAGTATGCGCATATGATATCTACTGTAGTTCAGCTGGCGTTGTCGTTCTGTATTAACACCTTTGCACGTATGATCTTATCCCTATTTCTCACACCCTATAGAATTAGTTATATAATGTGTGATAATAGGGTACAGTGTAGGTGATAACAGAGCGCAGTAGAAAAATGTTCTAAATCATCATTATCCTTTAACAAGCTATATAAGGCAACGATGGATTTCGCATGGGTGCGAAATCAGTCCGTATACGGTGGTCGAGAAAGCGGTCATGCTCAAAGATCTCAAGAGAACCGCTTAGAATTAATTATTGTTCCACGCTCAGTGAGTCGTCGGTGTAGCCCCGTGATGGACAGATTGCGTAGATT
>JARPRG010000314.1:409843-476947 GCA_031001745.1 Hartigia nigra
TAGTATCTCGATGTGCCAGTACGATAGATCCAGGGTGTAGTAGGTGGCATGAGACCATGTGCCCATGTGCCCATGTGACTATACTGCCATTGCGCCGCCTCATTCTCGGCACGGAGTTCCCAACGTACGACCCCAGCACCCAACCCAGACCCTGCAGCTGTCAAACGCAGGCCGAATCTTCTTCTGTTCGTGACAGCCTGGAAATGAAGAGAGTGCCCCGCGCAGCGGATTCTACCTACGTATGTACGTAGTACCTACGTACTTACACATACGTTTCTCCATGGAGCGTACATAACGTAACGTAACGTATGCGTATACCCTGGGGGTCAACATGGCCGACCTCAACCCCTTCATCTCTTCTTTCACCGCTCTTTGCATCGTTCGCGTTTTTATTCGATTCGTCTGGCGATTTCATGGGAGTCCCGACGCATCCGTACCTTCTCGCACTTACTGGTGCGCATGGGTCTGGGTGAAGAAATCAAAGAAAAATTGATACAAGGGGAAGGCTGAAGATGAATCGAGAGGACCAAGATCGATACGGCACGAAAAGCGTGCTGCATCCTGGTGCAACGATTACGAAGCATTTTTCGAACACAATCATTAGCGCAATTATTATTGTGTCGGGGCACAATGAATATAGCGCTAGGCGTCGACAACAATGGGTGCCGATGCAAAGGGTACGGCGATGCCAGGGTGAGCGGAGGTAACGAGCGAAGGAGCGAAGGAGCAGAGAGAAAAGATGGAGAGACGAGGCAAATGGAATAAAAGAAATACTGATGAAAAAACATGCGCGTACGCGCGCTTCGAAGTGCCGTATAGAGGTGGCGCTGCTTTCGTATTATTATACAATGGGGTTCCGAGTGCCTTGAAAATGTATACATTGACGTGACGTTGACGTTTTTAATGGACGGCCATTAATAGATCTGCTCTCGTGCGATTAGTGTAGACGATTACAAAAAATAATTGAGAGTCTGTTACTTCTGTTAAACGTTGCATTTTATTCTCCATAAATAAAAAAGAACTGCAGGAGAGCGACAGAGAAAGAGAGAGAGTATACAATTCTAGCGATTTCAATGACTTTAAGTGCACACGTGAATTCTAAGTATGTTACATGCTTATCATATGCACGCATATCATATGGTCTAGATCCTCACGTTGTTTCTATTAATGGAAGAATGTCTAACGTGTGTATAGCTACATTGCCACGCTAGTTCTATCTTCCTTAGGGCACTAGACGTACAACATGATTATGAATGCTTCGAATAGTACGAGTCATGTTCGATGTTAAAATAAAGTATATCCCGCGCTTGACCGCATGGCATAAAGAGATATGTCTATTAGCCGCTACGCCGAGCAATATTTGATGTGTTTACATCGCGTACAAGGGCCTTGCATATCCTGTACGATATTACGGCGCATTCGTCGTGTTATTACGGTGTTACATTCCATTGTACATGAACGTGGGGGCTTTCGGCACAATGGTTACTTTGACTTTTTATTTTTCCCTTCCCGACCGCACCTTGAACTCTAGGACGAGCCTAATATACAAAAGTATTCTTTACCGTATACATGTATCTGTGTACTCTTGTTTTTTTCCTCACTATTATATCTTCAACGAGTCTATTTTTGCTGTTTGTATTTGAACGTGTGAGTTATTCCCGCCATTTTTTATTTTGAAGAGTCGACAGTCTCATATTTTTGTCGTATCGGTTTCTTTGCTTGTGTGCTTTGGAGATTCTTATGTAATTTTGAATTACGCTACTTCTTTCGGTACCTGTTTGTGTAATTGAGATGTCGTCCTTCCTTTCCATTCTATAATATATAGCAATGGCAGTCCGTATAGGCCGCGCGGCCGCGAAAGTAGAGGCACAAATTATTATGCCACGTCCCGACTCGCTTATCTGTCGGACGGCTTGTTTCTCACCCCGCCCTATTAGTTCCTGTGTCCCGAGAATCTATACCCACGTGAAATACTGCGACTCGATTTCAACACCTCGAGTCGTTAATTAGTAGCCACTCTACTTCGCCACTCGACTTTTATTCTTACTCGCTTTAATTACCACAGAGAAGGCTTATCTGTGTGTTATACTGTACAGTGTGTATGCGGTTGTGTTTGCCAGCCTGGTCAACTGTACCACCTACCGGACGTGAAACTATAGCAAACCCCCTTCTACACCCTTCTATATCGACAATGCTAAACACCCTACTGCTGCCGCCCTGAACTTCAACCTCCTGCTGCTGGCTATTCAATAATAAGTTTGTTATTCTCCACCCCTACGCATATGCTAGTTATATGTTACACCTCAAGCTGTTATTTTAATTCGCATGTTTCGTATTTAACTACCGGGACTGTACTTATAGTGAATTTTCAAAAGTGGTTAGAATACCCCGTATGATACTTTCTCTTTGTCTAAGCACCCTAAGGGAGATAACCGCGTGGTCCACGGTAGGTCAATGGGAAACTAATTGTCGGTATAGTGGTTCGCTACGGGGGCGATAGTAAGGGGTTGCCATGGGACAATTCAAGAGTGGTTGAGAAGTCCAAGTACTCCAGGCGAGGAGACCCACGAGGGCGCTCGACTCAAGGACCAACAACAGATTGCCGCGACGAGAGAAACAATGCGATATCCCCGCGTTGTATACGCAGGGTGCATTCCTCGCCGACTGCCCTACAGGGTACTCTGGACCCCATTCAAGTGGTTCAGGGGCGATGAGAGACGTGCGTGTCTTCTTCTCCGTTGTTTCCAAACACGAAGAACATCCTGACTTCAGACTCTTGCCATCAATACTCTTGGCCCATCTTAGCAGTATTTATATACCCGTATATACTATCATGGTAACCATCAACATTTTTACTACTACAAGCAGTATCATCAAGATCAACTGCATTTCGTTATCTTGGACCGTTCGACTTTATATTCCGCGGATCGCGCCGAGGTGAAATTTGCGAAATTACACGAGCACCGCCCCGGGGCCCACTTACGTTATGTATGGCGTACTGCGACTCGCGATCACCTCCATAATATGTAAAGCATCGATATTATGTATTTATTATAATGCGAAGTGGAGCCCGCAAGATCGCTTCGTTCGCTACGAGGGAATGGAAAGGTAAGGGTAAATGGAAGGGTAATCAATTTATCACTGCAGGTGCTCCGTGCATTTACATACTTGATACTAAAATTCTCTACGTGGTGTGCCTGCCGTACTTCATTTGCAAATTACCTACGGTAGCGATCATGCGAATAAATTTTTTTTTTTAAATTAGTACTCCATCCAAAATATCTCTTCTACCTTGAAAGCTTGTCCAAGAGTAGGTATATATTATATATATCTGCTTATCCTCACGTCGCTTGATATATGCGTGTATATATGTACTTTCATACTGTCCTCCCTATAAAAAGATCCAAGCTCACGTAACGGTCACGGTCTAAACTCTAAACCAGCCAATTACGAGCGTTCGCGGAACGCCGCAAAAATGATTAAACGCCGTCGATTTCCTAAAAACGTCCTTTGCGCTATAGAAAAAGCGAATCGGTCACAGGCCAACGGTAACTAGCCTCAGATTCCTGCGAGGAGCGAATACGCCGTGACAGTCACCGCACCGTGACAATGAATTACACGCTGTTGTTATATCAGAGACACCATTCGCTATCTCACTCAAAGAAGCGATAAAAAGAACTGTTGGATTATGCACTGAACAGTTGGTCCGATGGAGTTTTTAAACTTTTCCAATGAGGTGTCTGCTCGTGTTGATCTAGGAAAACGATGGCCGGTTGGACCAGACTGGATTAGATCTCCCAAGGAGTACGGTACAGTACATAAACCCTCCTAATTATACGAATGCGCACCATTAATTTTTAACCGCAGTCCTCGACATTGTAGGTCCCGCCAGCGTATCTCTCTAAGTACGCCGTAAAACGGGCACTAATACGGCGCAATCTAAACGCGCTGATTTACGAGGGCATCATCTTGTCCACGCGCCAGCTTTACCAGCTTCACCAGCTTTGGTGGTCTGTCCCTTGTAGCCGATATTATGTTAGTAGGTACCTAGTGCTGGGCCCTTTTGACGGCATCTCTTTTCTATCTTCCCGCCTATATCTATGTAGCATACCCGGCTCTACCTGTACCTGTCTTCAGGCTTACCTCCGGGTACGATTACCGTGCTCCACGGACGATCACACCGCAGCTAAAATAATCGTAAACTAAGCGAACCTAGACGCCTACGCGATTTCCATTATACTTTCCATTGGGAACGGCTTGCAAAAACTCTTTGGCTTTTGAAACAGTCAGAGTACGATAGAGCCAAGGATGCTATATACGGTATTTCGCCACTTTAAAGCTTTACGAGTGGAAGTGACGCCAAGGCCTGATAATGCTTTGCCACGTCGAAGAATCTTCCTCCATTCCTTTCCTGTCTATTGGTGAATGCTGGACCCGAGTACACACGTGTTACTTTACGCTTAGGCTATGCCTATATATGCTTATATGCATATAGTCTGGATACATGGCTCCTGCGCGGCGAAGACTCGCATAACGTTCTATAGGGGATAGACGCTGTTACGCTAAGCGTGCCTTACCAATATATACACCTCGATATTATTAGAACGTGAGCCAAAAACCGTGCGCTATCGTTGACTAGGCGTCGTCGGCGCCCTATTTTTCAGTGGCTTACAGGAAGTAAACACGGATCTGCAGGACGTCCGTTTTCTGAACATATCGTGCGTTAAGACGTACGGCGGGAAAAAATCTTGGGTTTTCTATGCTCTACGTGAGTACGTATCTGGATGATGATAGACACTGGAGTCTTTGACATTGTACGGTTGACGGTCGCCACTCTCTCCTCCCGAATAGTAACGCAATATGGGAGCAGGAAGGAGAGAGAGAAGGAGAGAGGTAGAGTGTGAAAGCGGGATCCAAAGGAGGGACTATGCTACTACGAGGAAGGAATGTGTGAACACGCGCATTGGGATCTTCGAGCTACGAGATGGTTGTGGATGAAGAAGAGGAGGAAGAAGCATAACGAAGGACCCAACTGAGGCAGGCAGGAACGAAGAAACGAGTGAGGGAAGAAGAGTAGAATTCGGTGCCGGCGACGGCGTCGCAGCTGTTGCTGTTTTGTCTGCTGCTCTTCAAATGCTATCCGTGTCCATGGCGGTGCTATTTTAGTTGCGTTAAAAATGCATCCATCGACCCACGGAAACGCACCTATCGCTACGCTACAAAGAGATCCAAGTAAAGAGAGAAAAATGATGAAACAAAGCGAGTCAAAATGAGTATACGAGAATTACTAGAATTTCTCGTGATATATCTAGTGTCTTCAAATCACGGATCTCAGCCGTATATCAAGTAATAATGCGCTATGTATATTTCAGCATAGTGACGTATGCAGGGTCTCTTCTCTGGCAATGGCGATTCTCCACCCACGCAAGGAGCAGGCATACCTATCTCTCCTTGGTATGGATTCCTGAGGTGTCTCTCTGTATCTCATACAGCCGAGACTGGCGCACCAGGCGGCAGGGCGGCTAGCGTATGAAAAAAATTCTGTCTGTATTTTTTCACGACTCTTTTTTAAGCGGCACCGTATATATTGGCGCTGTTCCCTTTTGCCTCGCTCTTATGGAGAAACGTGGTCCTTGCGCTCACGCCTCTACTCTATAGCTATATGCGTTAAAAGGAGACGTCCTAAGGTGATCCAGGCCCGATCGGATTGAGACGGTCGGAGAGTGGAGACGTAGCCTGGGGTTAGAGGCATATAAGATGGAGGCTGGTTTGATGGAATGTTGCCTCCATCCCTGGTGAACCCGTGTGAGTCTGGTTGAGTGCGTACGTGAGTGCGTGCGTCTCCCCTCCCGGATGCCTAGGTGCCCGCCATGTACTTTAGTACTTACCAGTAAAGCCAACCAATGACTGAGATGACCCGCCATATTTGGTGCGAGATATAGCTTTTATACGGCAAAAGCGTTCCATATCTGCTTAAACGGAGATAATAATCGACGCTCCGATTAGGAGACGCTCGACTACGCTCGTTTGTCGGCTTGGATCACTCTGCCACGGATCTGTCTGCGGTCTATCCGTCTGTGATCACAGTAGTCTGAGGACGGCAAAGACTCCAAAGGGACGTCCTCGTCATCTTGAGCAGTTGTAGATTCTAGAAGGCCTTCTTTTTCTTTCTTTCCTGTCGAGTCTCCTAATACGTATCGTACCAGATAAATAATCCTCGGGCATGGCTTCCGGATTATTCAACCAAACTTGACTGGATTATTACTTACTCTTACGGCTACCAATTTTTTACTTGATATTTTTTCGTAATGAACGTCTTTTAATGGGATGTTCTCATCATTCACGAAACTCGCCACTGTGCTCATACCTAGTGAAATATCTTGAACGGCCACGCTCCAGCACCGGGACCAGGGTATTGTTCGATAGAACACAGAGGCACCAGATAAGAGATCCGAGAGATATGCTCGCGGGATGATGTATCGTTGGCAATGCTTCGCTGCGCAAGTTGATCGCGCACCGGTGCTACCCGGGGATACGTTGAACCTAACCCCTTTTTTTTTTGAGTTAGGAAAAGACAAGATTGTAACTTAGAGGACTCTTGGGATCGGTGATCTTTTTGAATTTGAAGGAGAGTGCGAGAAAGAGAGGATAAAAAGAAAGAATCCTATATATAGGATACCCGAAAGAGTCTGTGTATTCTTCCATCAAGGATCGATCGATAGACACCAGACTATCCGAGTCCATGGAATTCAGTTTTTTCCCCGAAAAGTTTAGAGAGCCTAGCTCTCCCCGTCCGGACCGGACTCGGTCACGCCCTCTTAGCACACCCTTGGCCTAAGGGATGTAAGTCAGCGGAGCACTTAAGCAGGGTGGAGCTCCGGCACTAAATAACCGGCACGTCCAAAAACCTCGCATCCTCGCAACTTATACCACTCTCGCTCAACCTATTCTCTTTTTCTCTCAGATCTCTCTTCCTTCGGTACCTATAACACTTCTTCGCTTTCTTCTTCTTCGTAGATTTCTTCTTCTTCTTCTTCTTCTTCAGTCCTTCCATACTCTCCTCTTCTGACTCAGATGCGACCTCCGATAAAAAGTTTCACCAGAGTCGATCCCTACAGGGCACTCTGATGTCGACGCTCGTAATATATCGACTCCGCGGCAATGTTACCACCTTCGTTGCGCCTTGTAATGTCCCTTTACAACAACCTACTACCTTTTTACTTGGCTAAACGCAATATTTGCGCTCTCGGCCGTGCAAGTAAGAACCTTCTCCGGTCCACAGGGAGTCCCTTGCATGACAAGTTACACGCTGACGCCAACGCCGACGCCACTGCTTTCTCTCTTTCCTTCCTTTATCCTTTCCCTTTTCTTGCAGGTTAACTTTTTCATCGTGTAACTACACGACACCCTGCCTGATATCCTGCTCTGTATCACGTCACTTTTACTGTCCCAACGTTACCGTCCTTTATTGCTCTCAAAACAATCCCAAACTCCTACACTTTTACAACGTCATATTCTCATTCCTTTTGATCATTGCACAAAGTCAATATACTATTTGTGTATAGTAAATACGATCATTGACATCTTGCATTTTCATTGCATTTCTTTGTTTCATTTCACATCTTCAATTATCGATTTTCCTCGTTATTTTGTTTTATTGTAATACTGTTTTATCGAGTTATGCACAGCAAACGTATTATCTGAAGGTAGTTCTACCATAGAAATCAAATCGACTGGCTGACTTCAGGTGGTGCGTTTGTCGTGAATAACCCATATGTCTGAATTCAATCATAGAGTGCATCGGCATATCAATGGAGATACGATTTCTTGTTGAGACCAGCTTTTGCTTTTGCTTCGACTCTTACGCGTTCCCTTAACGCATATCCATAAATCGCTGTAAGAACTGGGGCGTCACGAGAACTAAGATTCTCTGTAGAAGAGAAGACGATGCTCTGCTTCTGTGAAGCCGATTCACACGATACTCACTATCCACTACCGATACCGGGACATTGCCGTGATGGTTTTCTTATTGTGAGGCCGTCTACAGAATTTCTAGTCTATAGAATCATGTTAAGATTTCTTTCAGCGTTTCTATAGTCCGGTAAATGACAAGAGTACTCGACCATTCTAAAAACTCATCTAGCGGAACTGGTATAAAGTTTATGGTAGGCATTGTCTCTCAACGAGAATTTCATTGTGAACTAGCTTTGACGAAAAGACCGCAGGCCTCAGTACGCATTACCAGCGGCTACCAGACGACACGAGGGTTGGTTTTCATCGCGATTGCAACACGCCCGAATTTGTCGTCACGTGTTTTATTGTATGATCAGAATTGGAGGGTGTGTTGCTATAGGGGATGAGAAGTGCAATAAAATGGAAGCGTTAAACGTGTCAGTCAACGTGTCATGTAAACTGTCGTAGACTGGGAGATGAGAGAAGTCGCATGGTATCGTGTCGTTACGCACGAATAAATTTGCATAAAAGTATTTCATAAAAAAAAAATATTGAAACCGGAATGTTTAATGCTCTTTGTTTGTTTATTCGACTGTGATATTTTAAGAAATGTCGATGTTTATCAGTATTTCCCAGTCTTTAGGTACGGTTGAGTTTTTACTGAAAGCTGCGTCATCCGTCACTTTCAATATTTTCCATCAAACGTAGCGATAGCGAGATTTGTCTTGTTTTTTTTTCTTTTTTTTTTTACGTTTCTTTTGATTTCACCCACAGCTATGCTCTCTCGCGTCACGATGCTCGCCTTGATCGGAAGGTTTATTTGAAAACTAATTTCATTCGTAACGACGTCTAGGATATCGTGACACTCGGCACTCCGTCTATAGATAGTTGTGCCACCAACGTATCGCCACGAGAACTTGATGGCCCTATTTATTTTAGTTTTATTTAAGAGTTCATGCAGCTCCTCTGAGCCAGCAGTGTGAATATTCTGGGATTAGGATCGTAGTTTAGAGGTGATTTCTGCCTAGGTACATAAACAATCGTAGGCTATTAGGTCTAATAGTGTTTTTCTAGCGTTGAAATAACGGGCTAGAGTGCCTACATTGATAGTCGCCATTTCGAACGCAGTCTCTTTTATTACACTATAGTACTACTACTACTACTACTACTGCTGCCGCTACTACTACACTTCTCCATACTCCTACAGATAGAAACTCTAATGTACCCCTTACGTAAGAACAATTGTCATACGGTAATCTTAGATTACGTACAGGGTCATTCTGGATTAGATAGTAATTTTATTCTACGCGGTATGACTTCGCAATAATAATATAACCGGTATGTAGTATCCAGAAATATATAGATTACGGAAGGAGGAGCAATCGCAGATTCCATAATTCATGAGGATCCATTGAAATATAGAAAATTTGAATACAAATCCAAGGGTCATATTGACAAAAGTGTCCCACTCTATCCCATCATGGTGCTCGGAATCCCGAAGGCCATTATTCGTCGTGCATAAACGAATTCCACTTTATCCGCGGCGCGTCCCTAATTTCGGCCACTTTTTCCCATCCGACTGGTTCGACGGTACCGCTAATGGCAGGAGCGAAACGCGAGTTTCGAATGGACTGGTCTACTGACGCTGACGTGCCCGCGCGCCATGAGTAATGTCGGCTCATTATTCTTCGGGGGATTTATCAGGTTGGTTCCGATAACGCTTTTCGTTCGCTCGTTCCGGCGAGAGATGCGCCCGAAGATAGCTATGCATTTATGCGGGGGTTATGTTGTTGCCTCCCCATCTCCCATCTCGCAGCCACCTCCGGGCCCCACCTCCAGCACGCCGTATCGGAGGAGACCGTATCATAGTTAGAGAGGACCACGGTTCGGTACTGCGGGGCGCTAACAAGACGGCCCCAGGGCCCCGTGTGAGTTATGGGCCCGCGTACGGCACACCCGCTTATACACCCTCACTCATACCCTTACGTTTGCTCTCATCCACTCTCATCTACTCCCATTCACTGACGCATTCACGCACTCACGCACTGCGTCTACGCCGTCGAATAGGATAGCGCACATAGCGAGCTGTCGCCAGTTTTCTGGCTCATTACTGGCCACTGGCGCCCATTTCTCTCCTGTGCAAATTCGCCGCCGTCCCAGACGTTGTCGTCGTCGTCGTCGTCGTCTTCTTCTTCGTCGTGTCGTAGAGGACGGAGCCGTGGCAACGGCCACGCATCGACGGGGGAGGTTTTTCTTATTTCGCTTCTAGCACCAGTCTTTGATAAATTGACGGCATTAAGAATCGTGCACAACCGACTATTAACTTCTAATTGCGAATGAGAATTGAGGCGTGATTTTGGATCGTGGCTATTTGGCATCGACCCCGTAATCAATTTCTCATAGCATTTGTTATATTTCTAAATATTTCAAATGTGTCATTTTAGAATCTCTTTTTAATCTTTATTTTCATAGAGGATGATAAAGTATTATATCAGTTTGCGAAAATCTAAAATACACTATAAGGCTGCCCAAAATCAAAAACTCTGTATAAATAAGTTACCGCACACCGTGAAAAAAAAGTTAATGCTGCAATTTTAACATGAAGAAAAGTTACTAATACCAACATATCTGGGTCCCTAGCAGTAACATCACGAGCATCACCACCACCACCAACATTTATCCACAGGCCGATACTAGTTTCGGGACACGTGCTCGTCACATGTCGGACTCGTCGACGTCGTGGCGCACGACGTCGGCGTCGCCGCCGGCGCGCTTCCATTAACACTTTTATTTCAACGCTTATGGCCGCCTGCTCGAACAGCCTGATTTTACTGGTGTTTTACGTTACCGCCTTGCTGAACGTGCCACCGCCATCGCCACTACGTTCTTCTGTTGTTTCACGTTGAGGACAGCCTTTCACCAACTTGCCGACTTACCGACTCACCAAAGGGACTGACAGGTGCCATCAGCCATTTTTCAAGTATCCGTGCGTTCTCGCGGTGGTCTTCGCTAATACGTACGTCGCGACACATCGTCTCATCCTCGGCGGACATACAGCAAAGTACAAATCTGAATGAAAGTCCATTTTTAGCCGTAGCTAAAAACTACGTAGCATATACCTATTATACGGGCTATCGTGGCTGAAAGTGGCTGTATAATTAAGACGGAGACTCACGTTCTAACAGTAATTATCATAGTAACGGCGTAGTTGCTAGCAACACATCACCAAACCCACAACGGCCAGGTCCTGGCATTAATTACCGCAATCTCCGTACGTGCCCTGGCAACATGGACCGATATCATCTGCGCACCTAGTTCTCTCTCTATCTGCTCATGTTAAAAACTACAACGTTTCTAGCCTCGCTTGAAATTGCCTGACTTCATTCTCTATTAGTCTCGGAGTCTCTTGGATTCTTCGACGAGTGACGAACCACGCGCATTTGCATATTACAATAAATCCACGTAATGAGCAGTTCGGATTAACTCGCTGGGTAAATTGACTGGGCTGCGCGTCCTCTTGCGACATCACGGTATTAAGACACATCTGTCTTACCATAGGAATCAGGCTTTATGTCGTAGGGACATGTTCGAGTGAACGCCGGCCAAGCCTTTGCGTTACTGAAAAGCAACACTGAAAAGTCATGTCGGCTTAAGTTTAGTCGCGCGCAGTTCAGCTTCCAGGAAACTTCGTAGAGTATCTAGATACTATATGCATCCGCGTGTATAATGTAATAGGTATGTCTTGTGTAAACCGGTAAAAGTTCACTTGTAGGGTGTGGGAATAAAAGTCCAGGCTTGAGATTTCATAGAATAGAAATAAGCTCGTTTAGGTATAAATATGTAAAGATTATTGCTCAGATAAAATGTGAATTTATCGCGTGATTGTGTATGTAGATGCAACAAGGATATAAGGCGTAGTAGTGTTAGCACTGTAAAATACGTCTAGTGAATTCTAATACCTTATTCAGGTTGTTTCTATCCGTCTCGATAAACCATATATTCGCCTTGGCGAATGCGTAGCTTATACGTATTATACTTACGCGTTTCAATGTACGCTACCGCGCGTAATTGATATATCCATACGCGGAGGTACCTATGATCTCTCGAGGGCAGCTCGGCGCACGGCCAAGCCATCGATCGGTATTCATAGGTCGTACAGCATAAAATACACTCGGCATGTCCATGAATCAGATAACTGTCACTGCTCTTCTACCGATGTCTCAATCGTCAACGTTTCTTCGTTTATCCCGCGTGACTTTTTATTATTTCTTTGAATAATCCTACTATAGGCAATCGCTTTATGTTGCGGAATTGAGAAATCTTTATTTCTGGCGGATAATGATGATGATGATGACGACAATGATTATAGCTATGGATTCAGGTTTCTCTCTGGAACAAACGTATAAAATTATCGGCAAGGTTTTTACTCGCGTTTCGAATCTTAACGATAAAAGATTATGCCTGTGATATCTGCCAAGGAGTCAGGTATATACATATATATAAGTGGGCAGAACTCTTATTACGGAGAATAAAGAGAACACAGTAAGCAGGGTGACTGCGAACGTCAACCTTTAAAAGCGTGAAACGGTGTTTACCAGTTCCTCTCTTGAGAGGCAAACCCGACAGCTTTTCGTCGGGTCCCTTTGAGGCTCGGATAAATGGGAAAGGCTTCGGCTGCCAAACGATAAATCGCGGGGCGTTCACGCGCCGCGAGCTTTTCGATCGTTTTAATGAACCTGTTTTGATTCGTGGGAGTCTCGAGGGAGAAAGCGCGGAAAAAGGGGATATGGCTCGAACTGACGAACGGGGGCAGGTGCTAGCTAGACTATGTAGTCGTTCAAGCAACGACTCGTTCTCTCGCGTTCTCCTCGCATATCAGGAGATTCACTCTCGTTGTAGCCGACTGTGTAAACAAGCCAGGAATTAGAGGCGATGGGAATATCGGAGGTCCTGGTGACATTCCCGAAAATCCAGGCTCTATCATAACAATAACAGCTAGAAACATCCTACACCGTGAAAGAGCTTAGTAAGAGAGAGAGAGGAGAGTGAGTTAAGACAGTATGCGTGTGTGAGCGCGTTCCATCGGTTAATTCACATAACTTCTATGGTTCTCCATACGTTCCTTTCCTTCCTTTTCGTACTGTCTTCCTTTTAACATTATTTTACCTTATTCTGTACTCCGCTACTCCCTTTCGTTCCGTTCCGTTCCATTTCGTTCCATCTGGCTAGCGTTGAGTATTTCTGTTCTTCTGCGGAGCGACACATCGTGCGTCATGAGGATTACTAGAATTCACAAGAGTCCTAAAGGCCCGCCAGTGGATTCCGTCTGGTTCTGCCTCTTTGACTCTTTCTTTTTATCTACCCTTTTCTTCTGTTTTTTACTTCCCAGTCTCCATCTTCCGTAGTGACGATATACTAGTGCGAAAAAACGCATCGATCCTCAACCTTCACTGGAATGCCTATATTCCCATGGCGGATCGGGCAAAATCTTCTTCGACACGAGATTCCCATAGTAGCGACATATCGAGTACCCTGGGGACTTCCCAGGGTGTCCTCTTGTCAGGGATTTATCGAAGCATCCGGGATCGGCTTGTCGGCTTCTTATTTCCTTCACGAAAACAAACGCTCCACACGACTGGGATGTTGTCAAGGTTTGGACGTCTCAGCCTTCGGATCAAGAGGGTCAAAGGTGGTTGAAAGTCGGTAATATTGCCCTACCGCGGAAATATTGCCGTATTTATTAGCCATTGACCGAGTCAGCCAACTCCGCACGCTAATAACTAAAGTGTAACTAGCCACCCACGCGTCATCTAGCAAAGGTTAACGCATGCGAGCCGGCACTAAATCATCAGCGCCTCGCGGCTCATTTGTAAGACAAACTCTCAAGCCGTGCTTGAGAGTCCCGTAACCGCGCCGCATGCCGCGGGATCCCACATCTATAAAGGAAGCCCGCTGCGGTCCATATCATCTACAATCGCCAATTAATCTTGGCGTTAAGCAGAGGCGAATTAAGTACGAATCCGTGTACGCACGTCCTCGCGAAATCGAGCGGGCTAGAGATGGAGTGAAGGTATATAGAGACGAGAGAAAGAAAGAGCGAATACCACGGGATATAGAGGGACAGAGGAGACGAGAATGGTAAGAGAGGTTATATTTCATCGCCGAAAATAGTTGGGAATTGCTCGAGAAGAGACTTGTGTCGCTCGTACGAGAACGCTGAGAACGTAGAGAGTCTCGAGCTTCGAACTTCGCCAGAACTCATGTTTTGGTGCAATGACCCTCCCTCGATTCTGAGTGTGCGAAAACATTGCGTGTCTCGCCATATTCGATTTGCGACGTGCCATGACCATTACGTATGCAAGAGTCTCGTTGTAGGAAAATGCGTACGCGCTGTACCCCTACTATCGTACATTGACACGTGAACCCTTGCTTGGAGCAAGAAAAGCTATCTTCTTTTTTTAACAAAATTTGTATTTCTTCATTCTACGTCTCAGCATATTTTATGTTTCATGCATTGGTGAAGACAATAAATCAATCATGCTTTGCCGTAGAGCATTAAATATCGATTAATAATTGCAAATTCAATTATATAGTGTCCTGACGTGGCTTCGATAACTCGACATACTTAAGACAATTTTTTGTTCGAAATATGTGAGAAACATTTGATTTTAGATTTCCCTTTCAACTATTCAATTGTCACTTTGTTCATCAGATGGTGGCTTCTCAAAATGTCTGAAGTCGAGCTTAATTCGAGTTCTATTTGGGCAGTGAAAAGGAGAAGGAAATAAAATGTGTGAAGGAGAAAAAGAAAGAGGAGGAAAGAAAGACGTTGTAGCTTGAAATGCGCGCGACATCCTGACGGGACTAGACAGAATTTGGTAAATATCATAAAGCTCGTGGAGATGTACGTGATGGTGACGCGGAGAACCACATCCGCGGCCATGAAATGCGATATCCGAAGAGGCCTCTGACTTTTTTTTCACCTCTCTCTTATTTTATCTCCCCCCCCCCGCCCTTCCTCACTCTTTCGCTGTGTCATTTTTGTTTTTCCTGCTCCTTGCCTTTTCTTTTATTTTCATTTTATTTTTTTACTTCTCTTCATCCCTGCGCGTGGCATACTGGCGTGGCAGCAAATAAATGTCTCGGTATCCGGTAGATTTTACCTATACACTACCGAGTGTCATGGGTCCGTGACATGTGTGTAACGCGTGTCGTGCGAGATTCGGCTGGCAGGTCGTATAGAGACGCACCCGTGCCTGCGTGCGCACTACGTACCAGGCGAGTATGGTCCTCAGTTCGGTGTTATGCCGGGATGGGAATAAGGAGTTTATTTTCGGAGGCCATATGCGTGGTTATTTCGACAGTGCCCGCGGTAGCAAGTCACCCTAAATAGAGTCTTGCCTTCGGGGAAGACGTTTTGTGCGGACGTCGCGAGTCCAAAAGTTACCCGATCATTCTTGGCTCGGATACAACTATAGATGGTTTGAGGTCGATGCTTGTCGATCGAACGATCGCGCTGAGATAAATTGACCCCTGCGAGCAGCCGTACGTCTGTCCTGGTGCCGAAGATCGTGCGAGAATAAAATTCCAGAGGTGGCGGGATGCTGTGTCGAGTGTCGCCAGGGTGGTACCCAATCTCGACTGGATCTTCGCGGTTAAAAGCCACCTCCGGACTCCCGATTTTTAAAGGGCGATACGAACGTAAGGGGGACTCCGAAAGAAAGAAGCTAGTAAAGGACAGGCGATAGATAATCAGAAAGAGCGTGATAAAAAAGCTGCGCGAGAAAGACTAAATGAAAAGAGCAAGAGCATGGGGTAAAGAGATGCGCTTGAAAGAGTGGATCATCTTCGAGAGACTTTCCTCGATCCGTCTAAATATACTCGTAAAAGACGTCGGGACGCTCATATACACATATACGTACCCCAGTACTAGAATGCAAGTCATCAGTACGTGTACATGCACGTACAGGCGTCTTCGCGCTCGTACGCGTTTCACGCGCATAGTGCTCGCGCTCTCAAAATCAGAGAGGGTTGCATCGCTTGAGCGGCGTAGGGACGCATAAATGTATAATTGGCTGCACTTAAATCTCTATAACGCAGCAGTAAAAATGCGCGGCGCGCTGCGTAAATCAACACGAGGACGATATGGTTTTTTTCCCTTTTATCCTCTCTTACACTCTCTCGTCTCTTTCTTTAACCCTTTCCTATTTTTCCCACATTCAAATCATATACGTCAACGTACACTCTTCCATACATTTTAAGCTTCTAAACGCATCGGACACATTACGTACCAATATGCAGACCTATATGCCGCATATTCATCGAACATAGTCATACGAATATCAGTGTATTAGTATACCTAGCCTCCATTCGTAAATGCACGTAATGGTGGATCCACGTTAACGTAGCACTTTACCTACTCGATGCAACGTATGCATCTACGCATGCATTTACCAACCCTCCAGCCCTTGTGTATTCGATTGGCAGTACTGCTGCAGGCTTATCGAAATTTCCAGTGATTTTACTGTACCATTCAACTCGCCTAGGGGATACATTTCATGATAAGCTTCTTTGAGAAATTTTCAATCTAAAATCTACTCTTTTTTTCGACTTCATCGATGTTCCTCTTGCTTTTTCTTTCGGTTTCTCGGACTCAAGCGGCTTTATATTATTGATGATATAGCGCGAGGGTAGACAATCGCACGGATACCAACGTACCGAGATTACGCACGTACGCAACCGAACTGTACTGTGTACCACGGTATACGGTACGGTACGGTCTCTACGCTACATTAACCCGATTCACCGAGTAAATTAACTGCAATCAGAGGGACGGTCTAGCTAGCCATTCTGCTATTCTGCTAGCCACCCGCCGACCATTCCCTATACAAACCACTCTATCCGCTTCTGGACTCACCATTACGGAGGCCTAGAGTAGCGTCGTTTTTGTCGCATGCCAAAGCACCACCACTAACGGCTTTTACCCGCCGGACGAAAACAAGGGCTGGAATAGAGTAGAAGAGTAGAAGAGAGAGAGAGAGAGGGCGAGTGAAAAGAGGAAGATGGCAAGAGAAAAAAATCAGCGCCCGTTCTTCCAGTATTCGCTTTGGAGTAGAGCGTTTCGATAATAATTGGATACGCGGCCTAGACTGCTGCTGGAGTCTTTTATAGTATTCTCTTATTCTTTTTTTTACTTGCTATGTTTTCGATTTCTCTTTTTTATTCTTTCTATGTATTTTCCTTTCTTTTTACAACCTTCCTTCCGTATCCTTTCTCCATTAACGAATCATTCCAATCGAATCGAATCGCCGTGCACCTATCGCTTAACGAAAATCGAAACTAAACGATTCCACGATTTCCAACCGTTCTTCGTAATTCTCCACGCGAGGCGAACAACCATTTTATTCTAACCTTCTATATGTATATATAAAGCTGTGTATATTGCGAAACGATTTTCAGGATCGACAAATTTTCTACCCTCTTGTTCCGGATCTCATCCCTCCCCGTGTTCCGTCCATTCTCTGGGACTATCGACGAATTCAAAGTTAATCTCGGCCACGAGACCACTGCAGAGAGGGTGCGCGTACCGTACGCCCCGGGCGACCTGTCATCGGGAACCCCCTGGGAATACCGTACTCTCCCTGATCTCTCTGTTACGATAGAACCACGACCACTCGAACGTTTCTGACTCGATAAGACTGGGTCATTTATAATCCCTTGCTAAGAGTGACGCCAGTATTCGATCCCTGAACGAATCGAAGAAAAATAAGAAAATGCGAAAAACTAATCCCGCTTTCACAACTCCCTAATGTATAATCCGTAATCGGTATGAGGATTCAATACAGAAAACAATGTAAACATAAACGCTTTGAGTCGAATTATAAATTTTATACAATCTATATATACTTATATAATCGCGGGAAATTTCTTGACGGGAACATTTGCAATTACTTTATTTTATAAAAATGATAATTGACTCACGTAGATACAACACCCTAGGTCATCTTAATATCTCTCATTATATCCTCTCGCTTCGGGCTCTCGTGGAGTCTCTGGAGACCGGGAGTCGCTTGCAATTAAAAAGCTAAGATTGATAAATGACGGGGAATTAATGTACGGGATGGTGCAGAAACTCTAGAATAAAACAGGAAAGAGTATATAGAGTCTGCAGTGGAGTGAAAGAGATAGAGCGAGAGAGAAAGAATAGAGGTCCAGGGTATGGAAGTCTGTTTGGGGAAGCTGAACGGTCGAAGGGCTAAAAGTGGGTGATTGCGGGTGGCTTAATGGTGTTTGTATGCATGGGAAGTGGCGCTGGGGTCGAAGGGTGAGATTTTACTATATTCAGCCTAAAATAGAAACGTTCGAAACGGATTCAAGCAGATTTTAATTTCTTCCTGGTAATATATTTATATATATACATATATATACACCTGTACACGTGTAATATATTTGTCACACATTAATCAATAAGTTCTTGTCGAATGCGTCCGTTGACAAGAACGAGGCGTTACTTGAGAATCAGTCGTGTTACTCTGAGACGAGAGATGAATTTATTTTGTTTGCGGTTTGTTTCAGGTGACGCGAGTAACGCGAGTATCGGTAGTGGTGAAGGGACGGGCGAGGAAGATGACGACTCGTCGGGAAAGAAGAACCAAAAGAAGAGGGGTATCTTCCCCAAGGTCGCGACCAACATCCTCAGGGCGTGGCTCTTCCAACACCTCACGGTAAGTCTATAACCTTTCTTATTGCAACAACGACTATACCCAGAATATACGGAGAGCGACATTGTACGTCGCCTTTAGTCATCGCGACGATTCGCGTCGACATTTCGCTCTTTGGATCTTGGAACGAACAAAGGAGTATATTTCTAGAGAGAAAACAGAGAAGCGTCCGAGATAGAGTGAGAGCAAGAGAGAGAGAGAGAATGATTTCACAATGCTCACTTAAATTCCCTACCTCTTGACGATTTGCGTATTGAAATTGATTTTGTACTTTAAAACATATACAAGTAGATTACATTGTACATACTCAGAAAGCTGACGTCAATACATGTTTGGCATATAAGATCTTTTTTCAGTCCCAAAAGTCAGCTCGCGTCTTCGTGGAGTTAAATAAAAAAATTATTAAAGCTCTGGGCTAGGACTTAATCTCCAAATATAAAGATAAGGAGCGGTTCGGTGCGACCCTAAAATCCATCCGACAAACTAACCCCCTCCGTTTCTAATGATTCACGGGTAATCTGAGCCGCAA
Organism: Hartigia nigra; assembly: GCA_031001745.1. Taxonomy (NCBI): domain Eukaryota; kingdom Metazoa; phylum Arthropoda; class Insecta; order Hymenoptera; family Cephidae; genus Hartigia; species Hartigia nigra. Next base: position 429,047 of record JARPRG010000314.1, read on the forward strand.
AAAGCGCAACGCGATTAGGCCTTATACTATACACACCCCTCTGCTTAGGCCACAGTAGTTGTGTAATGCGCTTGCTATGGCGAACACCCCGTAGATTTCGAGTGTGATCAGGTTACCTTGCGAGCGGTAATCATATTGCAGCTTGGTTAATGCTATTACCACATCGGGGTGGCAACCCCTGGCGAATCATTGCCTGGCATAGAACGACGGGACTCTATTGCTTATGACGCTCGATATAGTGGATTTACGGTTTAATGCATGGCACACTCTCTATATAACCTGTTAGTGAACAAACGAATTTTGCGTGGGTCAGCATCGCGTGAGAAGATTCAGGATTCTCTTGATCACGATCAAGGATGCCGGTATTCTTTGATCGAATTCTTTCTCAGGCGATGCAAAACTCGTCGAGACGTAGATAATGCAGAGTCAAGTCAAATCGTCCGTGGAACGTTAATTCCATCGACATTGGTTTTGCATAAGCATTTCTGAGGAGTCTAACGAGAAATAAATAGAAAAGTTTTAAAGACAAGAGAAAATGAAGCACGTGGATTATAAAATTTTTAACATAGAGTCTGTCGTGATTTCGAAACGTTTGATCAATACCAGACCTCTTAAAATAACCGCAAAGTTCACCAGCCTATAATATCGTTCCACGGCTTGAGAAAGTATCACGTAATTCTCTGCCAGAAATCCGAAAATCTCTAGTTGATTTGCCAAATTCACGAATTCATCAGATCAATCTCTGTCGTGCTAACTCATCAGAATTACCGATACTACTTTACTTGCGTATATCTTGATGTTATTACAGGCGATAAAACGACTATAGACTGACGGTACATTCCTTGGTAGTACTGTATATGTACCTAAGAGTATAATTAATATGCGTCCGGAACGCTTGTGTAATCGGTGGCTTCAAGTATTCATGTTTTTTTTTTCTACTGGATACGATAGACATGGTAGACTCTATCGCATATAGGTATCAGAACTACCGTATGCAATCTCAATAAGCGGTACCATATAGGGATGCATAGTTTAATATGGGTCGCTTTAGGTATAGAAACTCTGGATCTTAACGACTCTAGATCTTATTATGCTTTCGTCGAAATGTCAAGAATGCCGGACCGGCCCGGCTCGTTTCACATGTACATTAAACATTTCGCATCGCAGAGATCTCGCGCCAAGGAATTCACCGTTGCGAGCCAATAAGCATTGCCCGTTGGTCCATTTCGAATTATTCTCTTCTCTCGTACTCTTCCGAGAGGATCTCGCGTATACATTGACAGAGTCTCGCGGATTGCAGCAGCCATGCTTCGCAAGGGAAGTGTGTATCATTGGTGAGTACGGGGTGATGAGAGCGGTAGAGTCACACGGAGAGCCAACATGGACAGAATGAGTAAGAGAGAGAGAGAGAGAGAGAGTGAGAGGTAACCGCATCTCCGGACCGCCTCGGACAGCCAGATATAAATTAAATTAATTTGATGGAGGCGGAATCCCCGGCTCTCCGGCGTGCTATCCTGGCGCATATTTGCTCGACCGCGGGCGCACCGTATCTACCGACACACCGGTTTGATTAAATTTCATTCCTGTTACGCGGATTCCAACCGACCGTCCTCTCCTCATACCCACCCGCCATTGCTCTCGATTCGCGTACTCTCACTCTTTGGCGCACTGTACCTCCAGTTTCCTCTTGGTATCTTGTCGGCCGGACCTGGCTGATATTGTCTGGCGATATGGGTAAAGCACCGGAAGTGAGAGTACGTTTAATCGCTAGTAATACCTGGACTGAGACGAAGCTAGAGATCGAGATGCTGGGTAGGTATAAGTTCGATGTTATACAAGTATAACATCTTGATAGGATTTTTTAAATTTATTTTGGTTAGTAAACTTGGTTCAGTTGGTAGGCTTCAGAAGGACAAGATACAGGGCATATCTGGCCCGTAATTTCTACACTCCTATCTAACAATGAAATAATTCCATTCCGTCCGGGAGACGAGGCGACACGGAACTATTTGGGACTGCGTGTTGTAGCGTTGGGTTAGGTTAGCGTCTCTTCTCCGGTTGTCATTTTGAAAGCCCTCCCTCTACCACCCTTACAGCTATCCGACTAACCAACCCTAGAAAGGCCCCTTCTCCCTCTAAGTTTAATTAGACGGAAGAGAAGCATACATCATGGTTGACTCGGCCCGACCCTGTTATGGCTACGATTCTAATGCTCGCGTTAGCTTTGCAGAATTGTAAACGCGCCTTCCTCCCGCCATTTCTGTCTTGGTAACCGTCGATTTAATCGAATCGTGAGACCCACGTAGGATGGGTTCGATAGGCTCTCGAATGTTGGGACACGCGTCCACTAGTGCTACAACCTGAAATAAGAAGGCTGGAGACGGCACTGCAAAAACCCGTCCGCGATACCGAATCTCGAATTTGCATACGTTTCGTTAGGCTGGTCAATTAATTTCGTGAAACTCTATATCCTCACGAGAGGATTATACGATTCCGGGTACATATTACGGGAACTTGGAACGTGTTTGCGAAATCGATGATATCTACGAAAAGTGTAATATTATTCTATCTGTTTTTAGATAAATTGCCTTTACGTTTCTTTTTTTTTATTCTTTCTTATTTATCTTTTTTTGCTGTTATAACGTTCCTGCCGATTCTCCTCTCATACGTATAGCTGATCTTTTAACTGCTCGGTGATTATTCCTGTATGACTTTTTCGCCATGTAGAATTCAAGAGTGCAAATTCATTTCTGTGCAATAACAATTACCCCACGGACCGAGGCAATAAAGTAAACGAGAGAAAAGAAGAAAGATTGAAGATGGAGTCGACATATATAATCCATTTTAATTTACTTGGGAGATATATCCGTCTAGCTTGCAGTTTCCTACGAGTTCCTTTATCGTTTCTCCCTTTCTTTCTCTCAGTGGTCTTTGTCATTCTCTCGCTACTACCACGTTCTACTCAACCCCCTCCGCTTCTTCCCTCGTAGACGAGTCGAGACGCCATAGCTTTCTTATATCAATGGAAACATTCTACGAAATTACATTTGCCAGTATTTTCTGTACTGCACGCCAGCGGAGCCACGTATCGGATGACACAGCGGGAACGACTGCGTCATTCCTGACCTGAAAAAGAAATTGTTTTGCAAATTTCAAGATTAGGTAAAGTAACTCTTTTCTACTGAAGTATACAGCTCCCTCTAGCATCGAACTCTTCCATGATCTCTACCACTTGTGAAATTTTCATTTCTTCACAACTTTTTGCTTACCCAACATTTTTACATTTTATATGTATATAGTTTATCCGATGTCTTGGGCTGCCTATAGAAATTTCCTTATTCTTGACCGTCTACGTTTTCGTATGGGAACTATGTTTCGAAGCACGAGGCTGCAATACCACTACTCGTATAGCTCTCGGGCCAAACGTAAACGCTTGCTGATGGGCAATCAAATACGTCCTATTCAATACCACTGTATATCTTCGTAGAATCTTCAAATTATTCAAATATTTAAAAAATTAGAAGTAACCGCAAGATGTCCGACAAAGATAAAAGACGAAGCACAAATTTTGTGTAATAATAAGTACAACTTTAATCGCATGTGTACTTGTAAAAAATATGTATAATCATTTCACTTAGTTCAACAGTTTTAGCGAACATGCTTAATCAGTATGATATATTTTTCGCAATTTTTCAAATCCCAATTGGGAACCCCTGAAGTCAGAATTCGAGTCAGTAAATGGCAACCGCAAAGACGCGAAATGGTCCTAGAGGATATCTTAAACAATTTGCATAGACAATGATAGTGGCAGTTTTTTTGGCCGTAAAGGGGCTCTCTGCACTCAACTTGACTCCGACCCAGCGACTGCCGCCCTCGGTACTCCAGAGCGTTTTATGCCGCCATAACCGTAGCGCAGCATGGCCCACTTAGATCTGCTATCTTGGTCCTACTATGAGAACCGGCTGACATCTATTGTCCTTTGACGCCTTAGACGTCCACTTCTCTCCGCGTATCGTCTTGACGTATCGCCCTTGGACATTCGAATACTACATATCGTAGATAGTAATCAATTTTGCTAATTGGCATCTCGTTACTCTTGCCAAGATCACTGCAATTAGACTTCGGCTTCTTTTGGAATTCCTATGACAATTCTTATCCAGCGTCGCCGATTCTGTTTGTCGCTCGGGCGACACGACACGCCCGTTGTCACCCTATCGGCTCTAAAAGACATGGAAGAGACGTTTGCATACATCGAGCAGCAGTTTTCCGCTCGAACAAATCCTCGCGACGCGTTTCTTTTTTCCGTGGGAAGTCAATGATGCCTCAGTTCAGTTTACCTCTGGTCTTTCACTTTGCTACTATCTTTTTTTTTTCTCCACTCGCTCTCTGATTTACCATCTTGAAGCGTAAAATATGTAGTAACCTAACTGACGTTTATTCGCTTCAGAGTTGTTTCGTTACAGTGGGATGATTTCAGTTTTAAGGCATTCAAAGTACATAGGAGCGGCCGCTAATTTTCTGGAGAATCGGCCTCTTCCTGTAGTCAGTTATTCTATACAGATTTAGTTTATCCAAATGAGGGTACTAGAGTATAACGTTTTCATGGATCATCGAGTATTCTTTCTCGAAGCTTATAGATCGGGCAATATAGAGGGCGCGTCAGTATTCCTAGATATCAAGGGTTAGATTCTCAGCTAGGAAATGTCGAGGTGATGGAGGGGTCAAACCAGACGACGTAATTTCCTCTCCTGGGGTTCACTAGTTGGTACTTGCTTGCTTCCGTATTCGCTTGTACATTTGCCAGTTCTAAGGCGTCCTGTGTTCCGTGTTCTGTACCTAGTCCCAAGTGGCCTTCCAACCTCCGCAGAGTCCAACCTTCAACCTTCAACCTCCACTCGCTTCGGAGGCGAGGCAACCCTTGCACGCTGGCGCCGACGTGCTCACATTTGAATATAATACTTGGCCACGTCGTACTGGCCAGCAAAGCGAACTGTAATTATGTTGATGCGCGGGCATTGTGGTTGCGACTTGAGCACAGCTATGGTTGATACGCAAAACGGGATTCGCGCGCCCACATGAGCGACGAACTTCCATGGTGAGGCTGATCGTGACTTTTTTCTTATTCGTTTGAGACGAAGAATTCTCAGAGACGCTTTAGGCTGCAGAGGAAAAAAGAGAAACATCTTTAACTTCAGTTTGTTGAGCTGAAAAATATATGACTGCACTCTTCAAAGGAATTGAGTACAAAGTCCTACAGCTTCTTCTTCATACCGTTCGACCATTCCGAGTGCAGAATTCCGCGAATATCGAAGAGATATTTGCAGCTTGGTAATTAAAAAAAAGGTTCTTAAACCCAAGAGATAATTGCAAAAACTAGGTGGTTCCAGCCTCCTGCAGTGATCCTGGTGGTACCCCCATCTCTGGAGGGCGGCGTGCGAGCCCGGGATTAGACTGTCGCCCCGCGACAACGTAAGCCCCTATTTTTGCAAAATTTATCGCCGTTAATCCCTCACCCCCGCGGCATCCCTAGACACACTCTCGACCCTGTCCCTCCACTCTGTCTCTCTCTCACACACGTTTTCATTCTCTCTCCTCAACCCTCTCCATCTCTTCTCCCCCGTTTTTCTCCGTGCCTTATCGATATTAAAAATAATAAAATGTCACGTCTTTATATACCCAACGCAGGGCTTTTACTTGGCTCACTTGCAATGCCCAAACAAAGCTCGCTTCCAGTGTATATATCGCTCGCACCTCCGTCCAGTAATCCAGCCGGATTTAAAATATTCGTATCTTGTATATGCATTCATAGGTTCGTGAGCGAGGGTGTCTCTTTTACCATATATACAGAAGGTATACATATCCCAAAAGAGAAGGCAAGAGAGCAGATGAGGACACGAGAAAGCGGGGGCGCACTGAGCCTGGTATTAGCTTGGCCACTCATTAGCCTTTCTGGTCCTACTTGTCGCTTGGCATAATCCTGCGTCCATCCCGAGTGGCTGCCTCGTCCACCCGGTGGGCTTAACTTCATATAACTGCCCATCTACCTCAGCCATTCTATGTGAGAGAAAGAGAAAGACATGCCGATCCTTTTAACGGTCACTACGAGAGACGCCATCTTTTCTAGCTGTTCGGTTTACTCGCTGTTGATCCCGCTTGCCTCCTTTGGCTACAAGGCTATATACCGCTTTAATCCATCCTATACACGATTATATAGATACGTGTACACACATGGATGGAAATAATCTGGCGTTCCTATTCTCATTACGCTCGTAGGAGGCGTGCGTGCTTAGAGCCGCTACGGTTAATTCGCGTGGCATGCCGTTACCGTTTAAATTAATCCAGTTATGCATGCCAAGTACGGTGCGCTGGACATTAACAGTCTCATCGACTTTAAGCCTAAGCCGGAATATGGACGTAAGGTCATCCATATGCAAAGGAGTGAAGCCGCGAGGGATTAGTCGTATAGCGATTTCTGACCCGAGCAAACCGGCCGATCGTAGTTGGGTTCTCAGGTGATATTTACAAGGTAATTAGCTTACTGTTAAACCATCCTTTCTTCATATTGTTCCTATATAGATATATATTAAACCTTGAGCTTTTTGTATATACCCATATATACCTATAGAGACAGATTTAACTATATAGGCACACGGTAGCACAGCAATTGCAGAATAGAAAAAGCTCTTCCGATATCCGTCGACATTAATGATCGTTCCGCGAAGGGCAATCCCATTAAGGCGTGTTTCACGATTCCCGGTAGACCTCTAAATTCCTCCTAGGCATCGCTTTCGACTCTCGAGACAAAGATGAGAGGGGTTGGTCACAGAGACAGTTCGTCGACCGTGCTCATAGGTGAGGGTGGATATCGGTGGCACCCCATTAAGGAGAGTGCAGGACATCTAGGTACGGTGGTTGGTGCTTTACCGTATAGTGACCATCCGGGCATCGGGTCTACATATGTATACAGCTAGTATCTGTAGATGTATCTATATAGAATGGTGGTTCGCAGTACCGGTCAGCGAAGTGGTATAAATACTTGATGCGTTCCAGTATCGAATCGACGTTGGGGTTAGGAACGAGGGTGAAACTAAGGTAGAAAGGGAGAGAGAAAATTTGGGGGGTGACTCGCGGATTATATTATTCACAATACATTAAGCACTTTCACAGTGGCCGCTGGGAGATTTGGGGATGGCTCGTTTTGGGGGTGGGATCTGATGCGATATTCGTAGGTACTACTACCTATGAGCTATGTCGCTATACGGTGTTTGTCGTGTTGGTAGTCGTGGTGACGTGACAGGGCAGGGACGTAGCTATGTCTCCTCGTCGTTATTGGAGTTCCCCGAAGCGACGCTGCCGATGGCGCTGCTGTGGTGACACATAGATGTAATCGATACGTTGCATCCTCTATCGAGCGTTCACTTAGTGGCAGAAATGCACAAGAGCCAGCGTACTGTCTATCCTAGTGACTATGGTTGCCACCTAACGCGTTTGCTGGGTCAATATTTGTTAAGTGTAAATGCATTCCACCCTTACGCTACAGAGTACATATAGCATGTATATATTAACATCGCTCTGTACCTTGCGAATATATATTGCTAGGATCGTTTATAGCGTATAGCATTGCTGATATCGGTATAATAAGTCTTATACGGTATCCTTGTATCTATTCGCATTTCCTAGATCAATATGCTATATGGCAATGTATGCAATTTTGACATTTATAGGTCTGACAGTTCGGATACTCCTAAGATATTTTGCTTTTGATCGAGAACGATCAGAGAATTACAATTTAATAGCATTTTATTTCTGGATATAATGGAGCAAGATTTATTTGACCATCGACGGGAGTCCCGCGGGGGTTGCATCACGTCTCAAAAGTGAATATAGGGGTGGATGAACACATACTGGGATATCTGAGATCGCATGTGGGATGGGTCGACAGGCAAACGTCACTCGAACCTCTCACTAATATTTTATGTCGGTTCTGTTAAATCTTTCAAATGAAGTGGCGTCCCTGATCTTATGGTTTCTTAAGTGGATATTTATACCACGCGTAGCAGACTACGGGGAAGCCGCGTCGTGTCAGTCGTCGACGTAATTTATCGGCCGATTAACGGACGATCTTTCAACATTTCGTCATTCCGTGATAATAGTATCCGAGAAACGATGCGGTAGTTCGTACGGAGATATCACGAGTGTAGGTGATACAGCTTTGTATACGGTAAAAGCTATGGCCGAGATCGTACCTGTATATACCGTACTATTAATGACGTATGGCACGATAAAAACAGACGGGCTTATAAACGAGCGCCAGCGATCACGTTGTAAATGAATTATTCACATTTGACTAGGGGGTATAATTGTGAATTAACGCGATTACTGGCAGCGGATGAATTCGGGCGATATGAGTTGGTATAACGAGTGAATTCCCTCTGAATCCATGGTATTCCTATATACAGTGTATAATTAATGAAATATTAATTAAATATATACCCAAGAATAATTGATAATTCGTTCATGCGTGACTGACGTGAATTGTGAAATCATAATCAGACATCAGAGTGCATGCACCTACTTTACATTAGTTTTTTCATTCCTGTTTATCACTCTTCATCATAATCATATATATAATACCAGGACATAAGTTTATGCTATGGTATTTCTTAGATAGTATAAATTTTCGTAATGTCCCTCCTCCTCAACTTCCACGTCGTAATTGCTCGATTAACGAATTAAAACCCGTATGAGTATGTGTAATGTATTTAATTCGCCACGCATGTCCCGAGGTTAATCATGCCTTTATCAGATTGCTCATCATCACGCTTCATTCCCCACAGTCTGAAGCGTGCAGGATGTTTTCACGGTTTTCACGTGATTTAATGCATTACTCGGTTGCATTCTCGGCGCTCTTACCGTAACTAGATCCGTGCATCTCCGTCACCTGGAATCAAGCGAGAAATAGCGTGAAGAATATCTGGATAGAAAATTCAATCCAATAGAGAAAGCCGCATCCGTATTACGGGAGAAGCTATACAGTGCAGATCCTCATGGCGTTTTTGCAATTTCCTCATCGCGTATTCAAGCCGTGTCAGTGGGGAAGGCGTAGGCGATGGTACGGGTGGTCGCCAAAAATGGCCCCGTCGTGAGATACGGCCCTCCAGTGACTTCTGAACGCGTTCGCCCTCAAGTCCCCAAGATGGGAGGCAGAGCCCAGAAGACGCTTCAATTGCGAAACTGGTAGCTCGCCCGTACGACCCGACCATCCTTTAATTCAGGCGGACAGGTGAACCCCACCTTCCGCCGACTATCCCTCGGGGTAAGATAGATCCGTTCTCGGGATTTCCTACGGGATCTGGCGGATCTTATATCACGGACGGCCATCTCTATATAAACAATCCCACTTCCTTCACCTCCGCTGTTGGTTTCTGCCGTTATATGCTGCCTGTCGCCTATCCTATTCGAACCTGTTCCAATCGTCTATAGTTGCGCGCCATTGGAATCCAACGTATTGATAAAAGCTTATAGTCTCTAAAGATCGTCTGGCTGCCTACTCCGGAATTGTATGGAAAAACATCCGACTAGAGATTTCTAGTCTTTTCAGATTTTTAAGTTAAGTCCTAGACGCAAAGTGCCAGGATGGATTAACGACCTAGACCCCACGTAATTTCGATCTCGAGTACTCGCGACCGGTATCGGTATCCGTATGACGGGTTTAAAAGGACGATTAAGCGTTATACACTGAGGCTTCTTATACAGCGCAGTGCAGTCTTATGCTCTATAACAGTGTGAGGATCGGGTCGCTCTCCTGGGTAGATTTCTAGATTAAGCCGATCGAACGTAGATCGCTCTGGGAACGGTAAGGTTTAGCGTGGCTGATCTCGTCCCTGGCGTCAGAGGCCGACGTCAAATTACATTAATCGTAATATCCGAGGTTCGCAGAGCTAAGATTATATCAAGAAAGATTCCGCAACGCGGTATACTAATTGGACAAAAATTCTCGGTGCGCATCGCTGAACGTAGAAACACGCCGCGATAAGGATCGAGGCTTTCGCGTCCTGTGAGCGTCATAGTGTCCATACTCCACTATCGTTATATATCTGTATATACATACTTGTATGTATATAGATTCAAGTTAACCATCCGAGAATGGAGAATAATAACTTTACAAACTGCCTATCCTTTTGCTCTTCTCAAGCGAGAAGGAGGAGGGTACATTAAGGTATATAGGGTTCTTCATTTTACTATCTCTTGACAAATATTAAAACACATTTTATCTTTATTAAAGCCAGTAAGTAATTTTATTTGTCGTTGTCTACTAATTTTTAATGTTCATTCTTTTTTTTTTTTTTTAAACGAAAACTCTATAAACCTTATTCCTTATTGCCTAAAGGACCAATGTTTTCAGTGCTACTTTTTTCAGTAAATCGGTCTCCAAGAATACTAATGTGAGATACTATGTACCAGTACAATGCCGAGAAACCAGGTGTACCATCGAGCTGATCGAGCAAGCGTGCGCCTCGCTCGGAACCATTAGTCATGATTAGGTCGTTGACATTGACGCCAGACTGGATGGACTCTGCTAGATGGAGTCCTTTGATACATAAGCCTAAACCAGGGGATCTCCTTCTTATCTCGTGTTATCTCAAACGAGTCGAACTCGTGAACGTCGCTCAGCCGCCCTATGATTTAAGAATGCTGCAACCTCGATAAGTTCCTTTTAACGAATTCAATTAAGTCCCACTATAGTCCATGGTCCTTCGGACAATATATTTTTTTTTGACATGTAATCCAATAGGATGCAAGGCAAATGCTCACTAGCAATGTATTATACGACGACCGTTCCATCTCGAGTACGTCCTGCATCTCTTTACGAGCCTATTAAATTCAACGCTTACGAGCAATCATTAAAATTCTTTCCTTTCATAGCGAACTTTCCTTCTTCATAGAAAATACATTGACTTTTTCCAAAACTTATGGAACTGGAATGCTGTACTATAAATGAACAATTTTACGACTAGGAAAGATTCATATAACATATGAGTGACAAATCATTGTGTGCATTGCAAAGGCATGCTTGGGTTATCTATTAATCATGATTTGATGCTTCTTAACATATTTGAATGTTAACGTCACGTCGATCCTCTTTCATTACGTGATTTATTGAGTGCAACAGTTTAACGAGTTTCAGCTACAATATAGCCAAAAAGGATAGTGAACCTGACTGTTCTTGTAACCCTATACAGTGTGCATGAGCCAAGGCTGTATTATATTATGCACCGTGTCGGATTACCCCTCTCTGCCCTGCATTCTGTCGTCGGCTTTTCAGTCGACCAAGTTTTTGTGGTCGCATGGTGATAGCCGTAGAGACATTCCGCTGTCTCGTGGTGAGAATGAGCAGAAGGCATAGAAAACATCCGTGGACCGCGCTGCCTCATCAACGCCTCCTTCGAACCATTGGCGCCCCACACAATGCCATCTACATTCCAATCCGAACAAGAAATACGTTCAGGTGTTGCGCGGGGTAGTCTTTCTTGCGAGTTCAGGGCGGCAAATTCTAAATGTTCTTGAACAGCTACGCAGTCATCTTCGAGCATGAGAGTCATTATCCTTGAAAATTCTTGGTGATTGTCTTGAGTCAATGACATTGAAGTTGATCTAGTGAGAGGGGGAGGGGTGTAGTTCTGAATATGATTTTGCAGGGATTTTTTGTATCCCTTAGATTAGGCTAGACACCCTCTTAAAAAGCTCCACATAGATCTTATTTGCATATATTCGTTGTGTAGGGCCCAGAATAGCTCAATTTTATTTTTTTCTACCTTTTTTTTTATTTATTTCCCTCCCGTGTTCTTCTTCGGTTCCCTTACGTAGAAGCCCGCTAGTATTTCTGTTTTTATATTAATCATCCATCTCGGGATGACAGACGCAGGAGGTACGGTGGTGTGTACAGGACTTTGGGTCTCTCGGGGATTATTTCCGTCGCTTTAAGGAGGGATGTTTGAAGGAAGGTTAAGAGGGGTAACAGTGACACTGTCACGGCAGACCTCCCGATGGCACGAGACTTTTAAATACTCCACGCATACCTTAGCCTCGTCCTCTGAAAGTAGGCATTCTATAGGCTTTATTTCGCATGCAAAATCGCTTGTAAGATCGGCCACGCACTGGCCTACAGTGTCATAGAGAAACTCGATTTCTGTTTATTTGATAAAAGCATATTCGCGAGATTTACAATATTGTAGCCGACATTAGCGGCTAAACTCTATGCGCGCGCGTAATGAAGCATTTAACGACACTCTCTCTCGAGTAGAGAAAAAGCCGAGACGAAAAAAATAAACGCCACGGCCGTTGACTGGAAACCGTCCGTGATTCTAGACTCTGTAGCAGCTATTCACTCTCTCTATACGTTTCTTCTTGCACTCACGTTCACCATCCTCGAGATACCCTCTAGGCAGGACCAGCATCGGCTTCAGGATGAGTATCCACTGTGGTAGCAGCGGCGAGGTTGAAAACTACCCTCCTGTCATTATTTTTCCTTAAATAGTGGTGCAAAAGTACAGGGTGGCCTCTCGGGGGATGTTGCACCGCGGCTACGGTAGTGGAAGCGAGACAGTATAGTCTGCCTTGGCTGAAGAGTAAAGGAGCAAAGGAGCAAAGGAGCAAAGGAGACTTACGATAAAGCGCCAAGAAGGATATTCAGAAGGACCGAGGGAAAAAGAGAAAGAGAAAACAAAATTCTGGCAACACAGAGACCGAAAGGAAAGAGCCCTCTGTGCACAGTAGAGAAGTTAAAGGGAGTAGAAGGCAGGCAGCGGGTGACTCGAAGAGAGCGAGAGGGCAGTAGCCAAGTAGCAGGAGAGCCAAGAGAGCTAGAGAGAGGAAAAGGACAGAGAGAAAGAGAGTGAGAAAGAGCGTTGGCAGAGGCGAGGGGGCGCTCGCGGAGATTTATGACAGGCGTTAAGCAGTAATGAAATTGCTCGTTTCTTGGGGGAGGGGGGGACCGAGTGTGACCCGGGGGGGTATGAGGTAGGTGGTACTAAGGCTGCTTGGTATATTGTAGCAACAGTCACGTGGCGCAATTACCTTTACCAGCTGTGTTCGCGGCATCCTCTGAAGATTTTTAATCGTCTACCTTCGTTTATCGCGAGTCATAAACGATAGGAAACGTAGCATGACCTCTTTGAACGATTATCTCTTATATGTACAATTTACAATTGCTATAGTATATATTCGGTATTTGTCTTATATATTATATCGTTTGTACCTGATTCGCTTGAAGATGTATGAAGAGACCTAACCTCTTGGAAGTCAAAAATCACATTGGCTAAGGAATCTAGATTGGAGGGTTCTCGTACGTGATCGTAGCGTTTGTAAGCCTGAGGGATAAGGGTAGGTTAGTATGAGGGCTAGTAATGTCAGTATCCCAGGAACAGAAATGTCAGTAGTCCAAGAATCACCCTCCGGATATCAAAAACTGTTATGAGGGCGAAAACGGCTGAAAAAATTCGCCGAGCCAAACGAAATATATATCCGTATCCGACCACAAGCTTCCATTTCCGGTCGCTGCCAGCGGGGCTACTATATTTCCGGGACATTTATCCCAGTTTATCCTGTGGCGCAAGAAACGGGATTGGTGGTGGTAGTGGAGGGTAGGTAAGTGGAAGGGGCGGGGGAAGTATACGGGAGCAAAAGGGGAATGCTCATTTTCTATCGCGTAAGGGAGCCGATAGATTTTATTTCGTGATACCAATGTATCGTACCGTAATGCGAGATCCTTCAGGCTGACCGAGCTCGAGTGGATTGGCAGGCTTTTGCGTGTAGGTCAAAGGTTACTAGAAATTGTCCTTTCAGGAAAAATTGTCCACCTGCTAAAATTTAATTATTTTTTTATCCGATCTAATTCCGTGTTTTACAAAGACGAAAATGTCAATTTTGCTTAGGGGTTGTTGAAAAATTGTATTCCTTCGTTCTCTTGTAAATGGCTTTATGATGCCGTGGGATCGACCTTCTGTAAAATTATGCGAGCAAATAAGAAAACTGAGAATCCAAAAATTGCTGGATGATATAGGATTATCGTTATATACACTGTGGTATATATGTATGTAGATACTTTTGAGAGGGCCAAAGCGTGCAGCAGGCCAAGTTTCTGATGGCCGTGGCAAACGGCCAATCAAATTCCATCTGTAACATCGCCAGATGACATTGGATAAATACAATTCGGCAATTTCTAGAAGCCGATAGTAAAAGGGAATCCTCCTCGTGATATTAGCTACTTTTTGCGAGTGTCGCACCAATGAGAACCGGTTCTCAAGTGTTTCCTAGCATAAGAAATTTTTGACGACACAGTAAAAGTGATAATATGGTCTTTTCCTCTTGAAAATAAGTTAACAGTACCGTTAAAGTCGCGTATATAGTATACGTATATAACGTGTTAATCCGACGCCACTATAATAAGGACGACGAAGACGACTATTTTTCGGGCGTCCGTAGTGCTTTTAAAGTGCTTAGTAAGACTTCCGCAACTCCGTCTTCGGTGTTTCTTACATAAAAGTTAAAAAAAAAACCTCCCCTTTCTTATAATCCTGCAAATATTAATTAAGACCACCCAGGTCGATAAGAGAGACCATCGCTTAGCGGCTAGATTGGAAAGTCATCCTTTACTCTTTTCTCCCATGCATTTTTCCGAGTTTTACGATTATTATAAGTTGCGTGGTGGTTCATAAAATCTCGGAATTTTCGTTAGGATGTGCTGTTCTTTCTGGATGCCATCGTTTGAAAGAAAATAAATTCGAGCTAAATTCATCAATGTGAGCTCCTCGTTACGAGAAGTGGATGTTTTCGAGGGCGTCGCGGTGCATTGTTTGCCGTGAGAACGGAGCGTAGAGATGCGCGGAAAGATATTTCGGAAAGAGACGAAAAAAAAGATACACAGAAAGATAGAGAAAGCATGAACGCAAAAGAGAGAAAGAGAGAAACAGAGGGAAGGTAAGAGCAAGAGAATGACTAAGTGAGAAAAAGATATAGTGAAACGTAAAGGGGAAGGGTAAGGGAATAAAGAGACATCATATGTACGTATACGAAGGAGAAAGAGAGAGAGAAAATGAAGAGAAGAGATAGGACAGAGGAAACGCTGGCATCGATCTAGTCGACGGTCTTGCTGAGGGCGGAGCAGGGACACAGGTGCTTCTCTTCGTCTACGGGCTTATAATGTCTGAACCAGCTCAGAACCATCGCTTTAAACGAGTCTGATGGCGTCGGGAGGCCCTTGTACGTTTCAACGAAATTCATAGTAGATTCCTCGTCAGTTCAAGTGAATTTTCTATAGTCGTCATCCAATGGCGTATATTTGCGATAGAGTCATCAATTACCACGAAACTGTATATTATAATGAGTTGAGGTTAATAGTTTCATATGACTTATAAAGAACCAGTTTAAAATATCCGAAAGAGGCTTCAATCCCTCGAAGAAGGTAAAGTCAAGTTAAAGGTTCGTTTTAGCGAGTAAGAAGAAAAGGCGAAAGAATAAGGGCAAGACACCGACAAGTTACCGGTCGCTGTGGCTACGATTCACCGAGCGAAGATCGCGACAATTACGGGACGCCTGAGAGATTTATAGGAAAGAGAGAACACAGAAGTTTCGTCCCGACTCGCCGTGAATAAATTAGAATTGGAGTATCCGCGGTGATGTATAATGTAATGGATACCCAGCCGAACAAGCGAACGGGCCAGCCTGATTAATTATTTCAGTTTAAACCCGAAACTAACAACCATCGCGGATGGACCAGTTCTTGGAACTGAACTCTTCTCGATATTTGACGCTCCTTCGGCTCTTCAACCTCCTTCCTTTCTTTCTTTCTGTCCTTCTCTCTCTATCTAAGTCTTTCTTGCTCCTCTCTCATTCGCTATTGCCCCATTTGGATAGAAGCTACTGGACCACAGCGATGGAGATGGAATATGGTGACTGAGTTGGGAATCGAGCAGGATCTCGTTACCGGTTTGAAAGCTGGAATAAGATAAAAATCGGAGATTTCTGTCAGACACGTAAACAAGGATCTTCGTAGCCTTTTTTTTCCCTTCTTTTTTTTCGAATTCTCCATTCTCTTGCTGGTACGTAGATACTAACCACGCGCTAGGAAAAAGGGCTAGATTTATGAGCGTCCAATTCGACTAGGATATCTTTTCCAAAGGCTTTCCTGATCCTGCCTGCTACCTTCTCCTTCATATTCATGAAATCATTAGGTTTCATTATTATTCATTTCCATCGCTCGAGACAAAAGTCACCATGATAGTTACGCGTTACCATAGTACTAGCTCAATATGGTATTATCCATTATGAGACGCATCGCGAGTCTCTTACTTCCTGCGAAACATATGGCAAGCGGCACGTACAAAGTACAAGCCTATACGATTCCGATAATAGTTCCTTGCACGTGCGATAGAATATAAGCCGTGGATGCGTGAGATTGATGTTTACGATCTCCACGTATGGTCACTGATGCACTCGGGATTGGTCTTGCAATTTTCATAATCCCTAGACGGACACCTGCTATTTTGGGAATTTGCGAAAAAGAAATAAAAGGCTTTGATTAATCTTTCGATCGTAGAGATACATATATCTAAGGGGTCTGATACCTCGCAAAATGGTGATGGTCTACAGCTTCTTAGTTTTTGGTTATAATTACGGCTTACGATTCTATTGTACAGAGAATATATCTCTTTATATGCACAACGATATTATCCTTCGGAGGGTACAAAAGTGGCGCGTTTTTACGATCAGATGGAAGCGCGCGTCCCTCTGAGAAATGATGGAGTCCTTCGGTCGCTTCTCTCTCCGCGGAGAAAATAAGAAGTCGAAATAAAAGGAAATGATGAAAAGAGAAGAAAAAAAAAGGAGAAACGAAGGAGAAGAGTAGAGACTCGGCTCGGAGATCATCTGCTGCTATAACAGGCTGCCAGCTGGCAAAAAAGTCAAATGTGAGGTTCCCTCGCTATGCGATGCTATGTTGATGGCGTGTCGCTGCTTATTTTCAACCCGCCTGCATACCTGGTTAGATCCGAGAGGGACCACTGAAATGTTCTTGGCTCTGATCCGAAATCATATACGTTCCACCAGACATCCACCTCCTCCTCACCCACCCCCCCTTTATCCACGTCCTATCCTCCCTCTCATTCTTACCACCTTCATCGCTCCCGCCGATCTTCACCTTCTTCCACTCCCACTATAGTATCCTGGTCGCATCGTGACATTTTCAATGTAGGAATTCGACGCGCGTCTTTCGAAAATTCTCCTTTGCGTTCAAAAGCACGTGAGATGCCAATCGCGCGTGGGCGTCGAGCGAAAAGAAAAGGGATTCTTTTAAAATGCAAACGTTTTCCACATTTCACGGGGAAATTTTAACTCCTTCGGCTTGTTACAATCTTATCAGGCTTCTACTGTAGCTTTCCAGAACCCACTTCCCCTTCGTCCAAGGGTGGCTGCCAGAGCTAACTATATAGAGCCATAGCACGGCAGCTTGCTTGGCTAGGTGGCTGGCAGGCAACCCCTGCTTGATCCGCGTAGTACCTACTCGCAACCCTGGGGTAGAGGAAGGTGGCACCCTCTAGCTAGGTAGAAGGGGTGTCGTGATAACGTCACGCTCTGACAGAGTGCCGCTGCTATCGCGTCGCCACACGCCGCCAGAGAAACAAAATGGAACCAACCCCTTTCCCTACCCTCCCCTCCCCCGCGCTACTCTACTAGTCGCCTTCGTCGACGTGCCAACGTGCAAACCCAACCGATGTCCAAGGTACACTAAACTGACTAAACCATCCAAGATATCCGTAGAGTATAAGGTCCTTTCGTCCGTTTGTTCGTTCGTACCGTGCAACTCAGAATGCTTGCCTGCTTACTTTGTCCATCGAAGCTCGCCCACACGTACGTCGCAAGACAACTGAGATTAATGATCAAACCATAGATCAGGATCCTTGATCGAGACACCAGCTTGCTCAGTTCTTCGGCACGAAACTCTCGAGCGAATGAACTCTTGATTCGAGTATATCCTAAGATCTTGAAATATCTGACGTAATATTTTGCACCTAATATCTTCTTATAGCATTTTTATTTACTGGATTTATTTTCAAATAATGGATAATTATCGTGAAAGAATTTTATTGCATTTAAATGTATGAAGGTAGGGGAGAGGATCGATATTTATATGGGTATATATGGCCGTTCGTGTTGAGTGTGTATATCTGTATATGCGTTCCTTTCTTATGCACACAAGGTCAGTTATGTATTTCCATATGGCAGGTTCGGTAAATGAGATTTTATTTATCGATAAATTCGTGGATATTTTGATTAATTATTTTTTATTTGATAATGATTCGCGTTAATGTGTCGATGATTAAGAGTCGCTTCGGCTTCACTAATACTATATATCGTGAATCCATAATAAATAGTGGGCTCGATATTAATTTCTGTTAATTGTAAAATGCATTTGCTGCTCGCGGATAAAAATGGGCTGCTATACACAACAGGGTGCTCTGACCGCCCAGCGGGTGGGTTTGTTCCGTGTGCACCGACGTCCGCTAATGGTACGAAAGGGGTGGTGAAAACAAAGAGGGAGGATCGTAGTCGGCGGGCGAGGGAGGGTTGTTAGAGGTCGGAGTCGGCGGGGCATGAGGGGCTATAAGGGGGAACTGTAATTAAAACAGGAATGTTAATTACTCTTTGCATTACCGAAAAGCGCGTTATTGCTGCAACCGTGTTTCCCCTTCTCTTGCCGTTTTCATCCTCTGCCCCCCTCCCCTCAAGTTCCATATGGAAACGGCTATTGTATACAAAACGGATACCGTACGTTTCTGCGTTGAGATCTTAAATTTTTCCTGTACATAGTCTCGAAAAAATTACACGTGCACCACACCAGGATTTATCATTCCGAAATTGAAATCGCCCAAAGGCTTGAAACTTGCTACATATTTGATCTTTTCTGCACCGAAGAAGAATAATAAAGGAAAGAATTCATTCGGTGTAGAGAAATTTATCCCACAAAGCGTATACCGTCAGACATCAAGTTTTTTTGATAAAATAACAGACAGAGATACGGTTGGTACAAAGAGCGTGTAAAAAGTGAAAGAAAAGAAAATATTACAAGCACTCCCATTCGCCTCAGGATTCACTTAATCAGATGCAAATTTTCCACAAGGTAAAATATGTCCGACTTGCATACCTGGCGCGTTTTCACTCTTCTCTTTGCGCGTGTATTATAGGGCGAACTTGCATGCGGGTTAGATTTGGATACGATCTCCCACGGGAACAAAGGATGAAGTTATAAGGATTAACGCGTGACGTGTTCGCGGTCACGTGAAATTCCACGAATTGCAAAGGGAATTTCTTTAGCGTACTTTCTTGCAAGCAAAGCACGCCGCACATTTGGGCCCTACTAAGTATGTATAATAGTGGCATCCCTGAAAGGTGCTTTCATTAACATCCCCAAACTCTTCGCTCTCCGTCAGAGGATGGAGTCTCGCTCTGCAGTTCCTATAGTAGTGCACCAGGTAGTGTCGCGTATCATGAATTATGCCGAGGTCGTGCGTGGCACGCGATTTATGTGCACGCAGAGACAATGGTACGAATGCAATTTGCGTACAGGGATCATTAAGGAGAAAGCACTCTTCTCGTACGTGACGTCTATGGGAGGTGGATTCGGGGCCCGAGAACCCCTCTTTGCTAACCCCCACGTGGAAGCCAAACGGCATACCGGATACGTTGTTGTTATGCGTTCCGCAGCTAAATACAAAGAAGTCAAGAAGGCGAGTCCGAGACGCGGGTCGAAGGGTCGTAAATACGAGGCCACAATTTGAGAGACTAGATGATTTATAGAAACATAATTCCCACCGGGGCACTTCTTTTTTTTTTTGGACCTTTGCATCTTCCTCTAGTGGTCCTTCCTCTATAGCTTCCACTATATAGATACTTTTTACCAGTTCCTTGCCACCGTGGATTCTTAAAAGAAACTGCGCACCTTCCCTGTATTAATCGTTGTGGCTCAAGGAGAAGGTCGATCTTTATGGTGACTAGAAGGGATGCTGATGGCTGTGTGCGGTACTCCGTCTTCCTATATTACTCACTCTGTCTCTCTCTTTTTCTCTTTCTCTTTCAAGCGGCCACTTCGAATGGAGAGTCGGTGCCAGCTCTCACTCTCTCAAATATTTAATTACAGAGTGCACGAGCGAGAATAAAATAACACGGCTCTCCGATAGCTCGCTCGAGAACACTGCTCTGTGTTTACCTCGTACTTCTAATTGCTTTGGTCAAGCCGAGTCGGCTGGCCGCGTGCGCGGCCATTACGATGCAGGGAGATCGCGTATCTTTTACACAGGCAAACCCGACTTGCTCAAACTCCGAATGAACTCTGTTGCCCCGATAATTATTAACCATCCTGTCTCTGGTCAGAGTCTTGCCTTCCCTTACCTCAGGGGTGCAACTCGTGAGCTAGTTTCACGTGAGCTCAGTAATAGTTTCTTGAGCGAGATCCAAAGTACTATAGATATATACATATGTAACTCAATGCTGCAATATGGATACACACAGAGCCTCCTTTCTAATAGACGCAACAACAATTAATGACATTAAAGAGTATCCCAAAATCACCCGAATAGATATAAGTACACAAAGTTACGGTTAGGTTAGGTAAGTCCAATGTGTAGTATAGTAATACCTATTATACGCGCGGAGAGTTGGAGTGGCGTAAGCGGAGCAAGAATTAACGTCGGCCCTCGTCTGTAGACACGTCGTCCCTATGTTCACGGCGGTGCAATCGAGTTGGTGTTGTCGGTGAGGAAGAGGGTACGGCCATGTTGGTGAGGTGGCCAATGGCGCGCAGAGCACCTGCCTCCCATCTCGCGTGTTGTGCCAGTGTGTTCCTGGGAACGTGTGGGCGTTCGTTCTCTCAGTGTGCGTGAACGTTCCTCGCTTGTCGCTCTATATCTATATGCTCAGCATATATATATATATATATAGATAGATAAATATATATATATGTATTTATATACACTGACGTCATGTATATAATATATATACATATACATAGTGACTGCGTTGGTAACCTCGCTGCTGCCTGCCAGTGTTGATTGTGTTGACTGTGTTGAGCGCCAGGGTGGCCGTGGAGGAGTACAGAGGAGGCGGACACGGACCGACCATTGGTTACCCACCTCTCGTGCTGGTTCACTCGCTCAGTCTGCACTTTCATTTGCACTTGGCCGCGGCAATCGCAATCAACGTGCCCATATCGTTGCTTTTAGCATGGGTTATCATTACCATGTGAACAGAGTCGAGGTGACGTGGACAATCAAAAGAAAACAGATATGCATGCAGGGGGAAGACGACATGAAAAATTTTAGATATACGTATAATAAGACAGGAGGTATTAAAAGTTGGCTGATTCTTTTATTTGTAATACTGGTACAGTCTTTCATATTAATTTGCATGTTGTCATCGCGCAAGGACTTCTATCCTATATATTAAGGGAACGTCGTATGACGTTCACAAAAAAAAAAGAAATATCTATATTGTATATCGTGCGTAGTCAGACGTAAGGAGCGTAATGCATGCAAAGTCATCGCGATAATTATGTACGCAGAGCTGCTAGTCGATGTTAAGTAGAGATACCTTCGACACGTGAGTTGCCTGGATATTTGCAGAAAAAATTTCTCGACGTATGATCGTCATTGGAGCGAGAGGAGGGTGAGCACATGTCTGTTATTCAAGCGTAGGTTTGAATATCTCCCTGTGACAAGGTCGACCTCCGCGATGACAATCTTCATTCCTTGACGCGGTGCCAATTACGGACCTCCTCGCAATTTATACGAGGAACTAGCTGATAACGCTCTCGTACACCGGCGCTCTTCGCAAGTGGCAAGGCTTTCGTTGTTCTGATTCAGACGCCATTTTTGATCGGATCCCTGTTTTTCATTGGTTCGCTGAATTCCTGGCCATTTCTTTTTTCTGCCTTGGCATAAGTGCACAGCTTCGCCTTACCGAAGCGACGCCGCTATAAATCCTATG
The DNA here is from genome assembly GCA_031001745.1 of Hartigia nigra. Lineage (NCBI taxonomy): Eukaryota > Metazoa > Arthropoda > Insecta > Hymenoptera > Cephidae > Hartigia > Hartigia nigra. Next base: position 451,085 of record JARPRG010000314.1, read on the forward strand.
CTAAAAAGTACTACTTGCGAACGGGTTACGAGTTAAAATCTTCATTGCACTTCTCGTGCATTGCTTATAGGTACCTAGCTTGTACCTTGTAGATAGGTACCTAACCTATCAACTGTGCAATTTTCCGTTCCACTTTTGTCTCGGAATGGCTCCCCGTTCTGTGTTCTTGCACCATTATTGAATTTATCCCGAGGGCACAAGTGCGTGCCTGTGAACGTTATAAGCATGGTTTTAAGAGTAATGCAATATATCTAAAACTAAATCTAAACTCTAAATTATTATACAAATTAGTTTGTTTGAATGTACGTTCGTAAATATATAAAAAAAATCATTGAGTTGTTTTTGGAAATTCTTTCACCGGTGGATATTCTAAACCATCAGGACTAACATAGACTATATATAATGGGTTATTCATAATTATCGAACTATCCGAAGATGGAATTAATAGAAATCAAATGGACAGAACCATTTCCAGGTGGTACAATAGTCCTGAATAAACCTTTCAATGAAACAATTTGAATTGAAGCAGTGACTTGGCAACGACTGGTAGTATAGGCTAGTGCAATATATTTGCGAATTTCCCACGACGACGATCGTGCCATGCGAAATTTTCGATGGAGTCACGGTTCATCCGTCACGTTCGATGTCAGACGCTTTGGAGACTTCAGCGTTCTTTTCTCTTGATTTTTTCCTTCTCTCTTTCCTCCACGAAGGGATTCCTGCGCAGGGTCTACTCGCAGGACGACGTCTTGACCCGTGGCGCGTATCTCGTGCAAAAACCCAAGTGGCGTTCCAAGGCGTCCACTAGCACTTACCGCTTTAACTACTTACCGCCTAAGCGAGGCACACCGATCTAGGAAACTTTAAGAGTCGAGGTAGTAATGTAACTTCTTCTCTCGGCGCGTTTCCGTCCACCATAATAATTCCCTGGGATTTTTTATTTGGTCTCGTTTCATTGCCTGGGATGGCCTATGGGCACCCGGCACGGTCTGTTATTAGCGTCTGGTGCTTGGCCTAGTCGTTATTGCCTTGCTGCGGCTATACATGGTTCTCCTCCTTCGCTCTCGTCTCTACTCTCGGCGGAGTGAAGGTGCGCGAAGTAGAGGAAGACAAAGAACCAGAAGACAGCGAAGAGGGTGAGAGAGAAGGTAGAGAAGTAGAGGGATTGGTCGGTTGAGTATCCATCCGCGCCATGACGCCATGGCGAGTTTAGTACGTTGGACAGTTTCTTTGAAACCTTATAAAATCCTTTATGTAATTCATACAAATGTCTTTATAGATTTATATCGATTTTTCGATTCTGCATCAGTATTATATCGATTAAAATTCGACGATAAACTTTTTAAGGAATGACAAAACGGCTGCTTAATTGTCTCGTTTGGCAATGTTAAAATTCTTATAGGATATGGTATAAAGATGAATAAGAGAATGGCATGGCTACCGTGGCTACGAAGACATCGGGTTTGTTTTACGGCGCAGTTAAATACGATTTAGGTTTTAATTAAACCTAACTCGGAACGAGTAAGGAGGCGTGCAGGCGAGCGTACCAGGTAGGATGGAAGGGGCGGCGGGCGAGCGATAAAATATATTCGGTTTTTTCTTCCTGTTCGATTAAAAAAGCGTGTTTGCCGCCCGGTAAACAGGCAGAAAGCTCGTAAAGACGGTTTACTGCCTGACTGGCTGCCTGCCTGCACTCGTAAGAGTTACAACAGCTAGTGAACGTGTGATTGATGCCGTCGGATTGAGTGATCATTCGCCATAACTTTAAACGGAAATGCGTCTCTCCCATGCAATTTTTAGAATTTGTTTTTCATTCGTTTTCGGAATTGGAACGTGCCATGGGCATTGGCACTGAGATGATTCGCCTTACAAATTGATATCTAAACTCTCGTCGCCGTTGTCTAAAACAAGCTGGCTCCAGCCTAGAAATTACTACTACTTGCCTACTTGATCCCGATGGAGATTCCAATAGCTATGGGGGATACCGAGTGACCGCAGGTAGCACAGGGTTCGCCGTAATGCACATGTATGACGTGTGTGGATAATTGCAGTAGTTGCAGCCACGACCGTGCGGCGATGGTGGCGCTCGCTAGCTAGGTGGTCGAAGTTGCGGTGGCAAAGGGTGTCACCACCCCCTCGCACCACTAATCAAATTCAAATGCATATACCTAACACCCCGTACACACTCGCCGTTGATGAAATTACGGTCGACTGCACTATGCCGCTATTCGACCAACTACATACGTCCTATACCAGTAGACTTTGCCTACTTCCTACGCTTTATCCATTTCCGGGCAATTCGTCCTTCCCCGTGACGTCACCAATCTAATACAGCGTCGAATTAAAAAACAAATCACGATAGCGACCAATTGACCATTTGCACATATATCTATATATAAAGCAGCAAAAAGTTTCTAGTGCTCGTACAACCACATTCGTTCGCGGTTCGGCCGGTGCAATGCAGTGATGCACATAATGGGCGGGATGTGCACTTGCCGCGGGAGCCAATTATTCGATACGGCGGCCACTCGCTACGTGCCGCCACTATCTCTCGCACGCATCGCGTATAGGCCTCTGGCCAACTCCTTCCTTCCATCCTCATTTCGCCATCTTTTACCATCTTCCCTTCGTTCTCTTTAACATCTCTTCACTTGCACTCGCTCCGATGCATCGAGGGCATCTTTGTCCTCTGGCCGATCCCTGTGAGTGCAGTCCGCCCTACGGCCGTTCCTTTCGCTCCTGTTGTTCCTGTTGTTCTTGCTCTTGCCCTCGGAGAGATGGTCGCCGCCTGAAGGCCAATGGATCCGGCCGGGCGAATCGTCCGAAGGATGCATACACGTCCTGATACTCAGGATGCAGCGCTATGAGAAACGTCAGAGGATGCGGATGGTTCCTCAGGAGTCCGCGTTCTGGCGAGAACGGAAAAAGAAACTGGCTCACTCGAGGGGTAGCGGAGATGAGGCGCTATTACAATACCAAATGCTGGCTCGAACGGCGAGAGAACGCGGAGAAGGGATCCCCGCTCGAGGGACAATGGCAAAACCCTTCAATTGTATTGAAATCTTGCCGAACAAATGTGCGGCCAAATTCGTCAATAAATCTACAAGTCAACCAGCCTGCTTCGAGAGTCCCGATTGGGTTTGGATATGTGTCGCGCAGGCCTGCAAGCTACCAAGAAATCGGGCAGAGTTGCACCTCTCCTTCGAACGGATACATTAAAATGCACTTGGTTAAGAGCTGACAGCATTTCTCGCACCACTGAAAAACGCCATTTTGGTTGTCGTTAAAACAACTATTTGCTTCGCACCTCATGCACTTGCTACATCATAGCTTAGGAGTATATCTATGTATGCTTGACGAACGTCCTGAGAGCCTGTAAACTTTCTCACGCATCTCCTATTAACTTCAGGCATACCTGCAGCACGCTGTATATACTTTCTAATCGTTCTGATGAACAAGTCCTTACCCCTGGATAACATCGTTGAGGTTAAGGGAGGGTTCCTTTAAAAAATGTATACCGTGTAATCGTTTTGATGCGTCCTGCAGGACACGGGTCTCGCGGGATACGAGGCGATCGTTTCCTAAGAGCTGCTTATGCAATTTTGATGATATCCTCCCGATTCCTTCGTGGCTCCTATTCCACGCAGTCTACTATTCCTGAGATACATATATATGTATATACGAATAGTTATATATATATATATATATATTTATAGATTCTATATACACACATATCTATTCGCGGCATTTCCAATCATTGTAAAACCCCAACAGAAATATAAAACCATAAACCGATCGGGCAACGATATGGATCCATATATAATGCAAGGGTATATAATGGACGCGATGCGTTATCTGGAAATGGTTTTACAAGGGAGACATCCCTCGGTGTACATAAACTTAGCATAGCGTAACACTATGCGTGTGCTGGGTGGTAGGGTCCACGAGTGCCAGTGACGCTGGGGTTACCAAAGAGAAAAGGCACGATCGAGAATGGAACAACCGGGAATGGTATCGGGGAATAATGTTATACCATATATCTTGCAGGTTTTTCCAACGCGAAACAAACAATTGCTCCTTCCGGACACATAAAAATCACGGACAACTTCAAATATCATGATTCACTTGACCGACATTCTGATTAAAATACACTACTACCCTGTTCATATACATAGGGTTACGTGGTATGATGTATACCCATTATAATTCTCTTATAGATATAGGCTCATGACATCGCGGAAAGGATCAACTTAGTTAATACGAACATATGAGTACATGTGACCCCGTATGGGATAATAAGCTAAGATTTACTCAAGCATACCCGTGGGGGGTCTTGTAATCAAATATACACTAACCAAACCTTACAAATCTTGTTTCGACGAATAAAAAAAAGGGCCTATACGGTTATGCACTATTAGAACTCGATACATATTCCATTTCTCTTAGTAATACTATGATAGGATAGTCGATAGGTACTTATGATTAAACATGACAAGGCATAGCACGAGACTGTATAGGATCTCTTGTAACCCTCGTAACTAATGCCTTGTTTAGCTTGGACTTTTTCCATCAGGTTACAATTGCCGTTATTACACGAATTAAAGAGAGCCTGGATACGGGGAGGTTATGTAATATCGAGGGTGCCACGAGGAAGAGGTTCGGGGGAGTGCAGAAGCTCAAAGTGGAACGAGAAATCAACAGCTCGAACATCCGTAGTAGAGGGTTGGCATCATTGTGTACGGTAGATGCTTGTAAGAGGGGATGATCTGCATGTCGCGTCATCCGTTTCCTTCGTTTTGCTTCCTGCGAATGAATAAGCCGGGGTTACACCCTCCGGCTGTGTGAGATACCCTTTATAAACACAAAGCCATGTCTACCGGCTAGAAATGCCGGAAAGCCTCCTGCACAACGTGTCACCCTGGTTGCCGCACATATCAAGGGATGTTACTCCATTTTGATTTGGCCTCACGACTTCTGTAGGTCGCCGTGTTGCAGTTTGTAGGTACATACTCCGTGTGGCTTATAACCCTATAGCTTATCTATATACGCGAGTATACCGAAGCTATAACAGAAAATGTTTCTGTCCTCTTGGAAATTAGCATACCGGTTTATTAATTACGATCTTGTATAGCCGTGGGTCGTTCTCGATTCCCACCGCAAATCCACTTTCCTTTTTCTCTCGTTCACGTAACATAAATCTCTTCGGTTAAGGTTCGCAATACCCTTCCTTCATTTTTATTTCCTTTTTATCTTTACCTTAAGTATACACGGGTTATTATTAAGCGCGCTAACTTTCTTACTTGAGAGTTGCACTGTAGTACTATACCGTACCGCGATTCCATTGTGTGGTATCTATATTCTTAAGGCAATTAAGGAATGCACTTGATTAGTTTGCTTAATATTTTTTTCTTTTTGATTTCAGGTAAGTCTCATACGTACGTGGAGATTTTTATTTTCACTACTACTTTCGCCAGATACGAGTGAGTACACTGAACTATGTAATCATGTGACAATTTTATGTGGTGACCTTGAGGTCATTTGCCTGGGAAAATCCAGACCTGATCTTATTCAAGATTGCCATTGCCGTGAATCTCCCTATCCGAATGCAATCTAGAACGCATTTGCGGCCGTCCTGCAGGACGTATACATCTCCAAGCATATTATAGAATAGAATGGAAGGAAAACGGGATGTAGCCGAGTAGAAAGAGTAGGCCTTCGAGGCCCATAACCCCATCAGGGCTCGTCCCAGGGGCGGCATAACCGACCCCCAACTCACTCCCCTTTCTAAGTCCCGACTGGATGGTCCTGTGGTCTCAGCTATGCCGCTTCTACCTTTCTACCTCCATTGCCAAAAGCACCCCCTTCGCCAGCAGGATTGAAAAGAGGTCTTAGTTACTCGCTAGAGACCTTGCGCAAGCCCTACGAATAAAATGAAATCATCCCTTCGTATATCTGGAAAAGTTATACCGCCACCCAGGAAGCAGTGAATCCGCATAGAATAAAGCCTAACCTTATAGACGCACGTAGAATGAGTCAATAATAAATCTTTGTATATATATATATATATTGCTTATTAGAATGGATGTAAATATAACGCTCATTGACAAGTACACCAACATAAGACATTCGGTTAATAAAAGGTAGGTGCCATTAATACTAACCGTAAAGTCAATAGTCTCCTGAAGTATTCAGCATATGGTTGGCGCTAAAACAAAAGACACGTCTTACAATACCTATAGCAACCTTGAGATAAAGATATAAGGGTTCGAAAGTTATTTAGTTCCGTGGTAAAGTAAAACATATATAGACGTGGAGCAGAGCGTCCAAAGTTCGATAATGGAGGCTGCTAATAAATTCACTCGTTAATATAAAATAATCGTTAAATGCACTTAGGACATACTTACGAGGCTGCTGTTGGCACCGAGATGCGCCATCAATTTTTTTATCGAATCTACTTTACGTTAAACCTCCTCCTCCTATCTCGACGATACTTCTCAGGTTCTCCAACGCTGCAGTCTAACCCGGAAATCTTTATCCATTTTTTTAAATTTTAAATCAACCCTGCATAAGTTCAATCCTCGAAACTCCCACCCTGCACTATTCACATATTGTGTCGGATTCTGACGCGTCTCTCTTCGTCCTCGTAAACGTATCATGTCTCCGACATGATTAGCAGTCGTGTAAACTGAAATGTTATAACATGACGCGCTGACCTGGTGACACGCTGTGCTACCAACCTGACGCAATGTATCAAGACGTACACGCACTCCTGGCATTAGACCCTGACGCTTTTGCAAACGAACGTATCTCGCATCTAGTACCTGCTATTCCTCTTAATTTCGAACGCACATTCGCCATGTCTTCCAACTTCGCACTTCGCACTTCGCACCGCCTGTCAGCACTGACTCGTCGAAATGTTTTGAGAAGAAGGTCTGCAAATTATTTTCCTCTTTTAACAGAAAACAAAATTAAGACGTCTGCAGCTGCACTTAATTATGATTCTTGGTAACGTGTAATGGAAAATAATTAAAGAAATTAAATGTTTATTAATAACGCATGCTTATCTTTTTGTTTTATATCTAACGACGAGTAAAACTGTGCTGTAGTATGCATATTTGTTTTTGTTATGCGTGCTCTGATAGTTTCTCTAAATTCTGAGTAAGTCCTCTTGATACGTATTGATATTATGTTATCCTGATACATGAATCCGGCTTTCTCTCAGTACATCGACACGTCATAGATGCGACATGTGAATGCAGTTATATCAGGGGACATACGGTAGTCGTTCGAGAAGTCTATCAGGATATACGCAAATAAGCCCTAGCATACTATATACGTATATACGTATGTAATATGGCGTACGTGAGAATGCGAAATGCATGTCGTCGTTGACGGCTCAATGTTCAGATTTCTCATCCATTTACCAGCGCCTCTGTATTTACAGAGTATTTTCCCTGGGAATTATTTCGGGATTTCGATGACAACGCCAGGGATCTGAGTCTCCTCCATACACGAATCAGCGGTAGAGAGAGAGAGAAGAGTAGATGGGAAGAAAGAGACAAGAGAGACGATGAAAGAGTGAATAAGTAAATGAGAGAAACTGGAGTAAAACGTGAAAATTAGTCAACTCATCCGGCTCCACTGTAGTTTCCATGGACTTCGTCACCCGATGGGTGAAAATCAGAAAATCTATAAATAATTCGAACCTTCGTCGTCGAAGACGTCTTATCAATAATCAATATGCTGCTACCGTGGAAGATTCGTGGATAAGAGCAGCACATACCCTTATTCGAGAAACTATATTTTCCTTCACAAATCTGCCAAGGATATCGGCTACGGAACCGCGCATAATTCAGAACTTCACAACTTTTCTATCCTCCCTTTTTCAGCCTTACATCTTATACACACACAGCCGCGCCATCTGCACGATAATGCCGTGAACGCGCATTCGCGGGCCCAAGTAATTTCCTGACTGACTATGTGGAGTACAAGGAAAGCGTTCCCATGGGTAAAGGATATTAAGGATAAAGAGTCTTTATTGAAGAAAACAGGGAAAGAAAGAGACTGGGGAAGCATTGCTTAACAATAAGGAATATCATGTCTAGGGTATTTCTTATCTGTAGATAGCGGTCAGGGGTGATATTCAGAGTGTGAAAGTCGTCATTAAAGAAAGAGATTTCATAACTTCCCGTGACTCGTCACTGCTTAAATTCATCCCTTTTTCCGATTTTTTCTATTCTGTACGCAAAACATTTGCCTATAGCTAATATCAAACAAGAGCAATGCAATCACCTGATATCTACTAACCCGCTGTGCCTGTTAGCCAAGAGTAAAGAATCGAAAGGGAATGGTAAATGGCTCGTACAGTCAAGTACTCGAAGAATCATGGACTACAGTGGTCCATTCCGTCCTGGCATGGACACGCGGTGCCCATGTATCTTTCGCCTTCGTCCTGTTCATCTTCCGCGATCTCTTCGACTGGCTAACGAACTCAACGTCCACTTAGGCCCTGAAAGGACGCCCATAACGAGCAACACCCTCCCACAGTCCCTTCTGCCTTCGGGGTACATACTCGTATACCTATAAGCTCGATATATTATGTTCGGGGTGACCCAATATTTTAATAAAGCGCGGCCACCATCCGTAACTAACCGACTAACTCGCAGAGAGAGTACAGTGAGTGAGTGAGAGAGGTTTTCTGGGAGAGAGGCGATAAAAAGAGAGATACATATATGCCATTTTGACACTGACATAGAGAGAGAGAGAGAGAGAGAGAAAGTGCCACACCGCTATAGTGATGTACGGGCAATCAGCCGCATTAATGCACCGCGTGCTGGACGCCCCTATAAACCATATTTATAATGCTTCGTCCCGTAATATATCCTACCGTATATACCGGGTGAGTTTCGAAAAGTTGTACATGAAACTACCCAATGCGTATATTCGCGAACTTAACAAAATCTTCTTGGTTATACTGTCACAGACGTTATATAGTATAATATCTACCCTCAGCGCAGTTGTATATTCATTTAAAAGTTATTCCAGTATACTCGTCACCCCGGTGTGCTTGACCGGTTTTCATGCGTGACTCTCTTCGGCAATGGTTGATCATGCCCCAGGGGTAGATTATAGTTGGTACACCTAGGTTATACGCAAGGCACGTAATCTTCGCACACTGTACACCCTGTAGCGGTTGATTATAGTGGGATTATACATAGATGCTATCGTTATAGATAACGCTAATCAGAGCGAATCATACCGTATCGCAGTCTCGCAGTACATCACAACGTGCGCCCCGTTAGAAGCGATGGAGGTGGTACTCTCGCGATATACCGGCGACCATTATTATTCATATATTCCGTATCACGTCTGTTCGTACAAACCAACACTGCACCACGCCATAACACCCCGGCGCAACCCCGTAAATAGCTGCAGGTTACCACTTTCCTGTTATACCCTGAAGGACGTATATCTAGTCGCGAAGGACTCCAGCACGACGATAAACCATTCCAGCAAGTCCGCAAGGAATACGTCTTCCGCTAGGAATCTTACCTAGATACGTCAACCCTGTATATTCGACCATTATAAATGTCCCCATCCTCACACCTAAACTGACCTTCTTATTCTACTAGAGATCTGTGTGCATCTATGACCTGTAATGCCCCAATAATTTATTTTCTCCCATATCAGAAGTGGATTCTGCTCCAGATGGACTAGTTAATGTCCTGCATCTGAGTCTGACGTTTACCTCCGTTATTCCTGACGCATCTAATTCCTGTATTACGCTCCAACACGTGGTACTCTGTGCTCCGGCTAACGCAACGAGCAAAGTGCATTTGTGCGGCGTCCCGCGGACGTTGTTTGGTAGAGAGGTTGATTGTGCAGCAGGATGCAGCGAGGCCCTGCCCACCAGTAATTGCAGGAGAGACTGGCCCAAAGCCATGCTCCACAGTCTGCAGGTCTATATACCTACAGTTCTACAGTATATAGTATACATATATGTATATCGTCTACCAGCCCGCTTCCATGGCTTCCACGTTCTCTCTACTGCTGTCTAATTACGTCCAGTCGGGACGATGGTTTCCCCAGAACTGAAAATCTAATCTCACACACTTCCCGAAATTGGTGTACGGATAAATGCCCGTATGTGGCAATTGATTGACGATGCATTTACATATTTTGCTATAGAGAGTATAGACCCTTACGTTTCTATGTATATCTATAGATGTTATTAGGCCTTATATCAATCTATAGAATATGGCTGTTAGTCCTTTACTCTCCTGGAAGCGATGTAACTTACAGGACTGAATCTAATCTTCATCAAGGTACGTCTGTTAGGCGCAGGTATACGCGGCCGCGAGTCATGCAAATTTCTGCGTGGGGGTCTTTGTTGCAGAAGGGAAGACGTGTTAGGTGTACCTTTCTTTCCGGTCTGTGAGAGGAGATAAATAATGGTAACGCGATTCCACGCAATTCCGTCTACGCTGTGTCCGTCTTGTTTGCATAACCAAGCTTATTGGACGCCACGGTGTAGGCTGACAGTCGGTTCTCTCTGCACATCGTATTACTCCCCATAACGAAGTAACAATCCTATACGGTATTTTTTTTTGAAATCATTTTATTATTTTCACTACAAATGTGCCTCTCGCAGATATCATCCCATTCCTTTCCGACTGATATAGCTGCTGTATACAAATTTATGAATCTATGTATATAAGCAGTAACCACAGAAATAGGGGAAAGGTGTTTGAGACGACATGCATTTTAGCATTTATTTGCTATACCGTGACAGATATCGTTTCCTTTGTTTGATTGTTAACACCAGTGAAAGTATTTAAAGTGATTTTCTAAAATGTTTATCGATTCACTGATTATTCCATAAATTTTTATACGGCTACACTATATATCCGCAGCCCATTTCGCTATGATATACAGTGGAACAGTGCGTTCAACAGTGGGCGTATTGCGTATCCGCAGTAAACCGCACGAGAGCGCGCGCGGAAAAACATCATCTGTCAATAACGGGAATAAAAAATAAATAAAAACAGGAAGTGAACGTAATGGGTCCCGAACAACGGTAAATCCGACCGCGTACAAATGCACGCGAGCGTGCCGTCTAACACGGCGACGATACACGCCTGTATGCAGACTAATTCACATCGGTATGAGTATTGGTAGGAGAATCAGCGACTGCCGGTGTACTCGCATATATCTATATATACCTATATATAATAAAATAAATGCATGCATTATGTGACGTCGCTGAAGCTAGCAGCCATAAAACAGCAAACGGATTATTGAATGGGGCTTCATATAAAAATATCCGGCTGTCAATCCGCACTGGTCTCGTGCACAGGGTTATTCCGCAGCACAAAACGCATTAACATTAATGCAAGTGCACGCGTGTCCAGAGTCTCATTAAAATGAAATCGACACTGTATCGAGTCGCTTTAATAATTATTGAAGGGCTTGTCTTTCTTAGTCTTTATATACTCCTTGGGATGCGATGTCAATTAAAAGCCAGTCTCCTTTAGCCGGATAGGTATACATCTATAAAGAGATATATAAAGTCAGATGAAAAAAAGTTTGATCGTCAAGGCATGTCTTCCCCTGGAATTTGTACCCCACGGTATGCGTATAGATTCACCTAACGTATATGTATAACGTATAAGCCAATTGAACCTTCGGATATGAAAACAACGCGCATAAGGATCTTAGCGTCAAGCGTATCATTGAAGATAACTGTCTTAGGCAGTTATGTATATAAGGTACCTTATATACGTGTGAACACGTTCAAGTAAGGTGCTGCGCGAAAACTAGCAAGGAATTACAGCACAAAGCGCAATCCTTGATGATAATTAACCCATCCAGTGCGTTCGCGCACGTAGCACAGCGAGTTGGACTTTAGAGCTTCCTTCCAGCGTGCGGTAACAAAAAAGGCGAGCATCTACTCTGCCACAAAAGCCGCGGCATACGGTACATAAACAACACTCTCGAGTGGCACTAGAATGCACTAATGACGGGATATTAAATAACGATAATGATCCAGTCGCGGGCTTTTTATAACGCCAAGGATAACAGAGGATGGCGCCGCCTGAGGTTACGGCTAAATTTCGCAAACTTAATTGACCAAGACAATGAGTCTGCTGCGGCGTAATCAAGCCGTTCTTTCATTGCGGATGGTTCTTTTACAATTAGTGGTTGCCGATACACAACAATGCGATCGATCGTTGCGAATTCAATATACATGTATACACATATATTCGTATTATAGTAGTCCTATATAACTATAGGACTTAAGGCACAGAACGTATCTCAAAATTGTCCAGTACCTTTTGTAACGAAATTAACGTAATCTTTAGCTTTGATATAATTTCATAGTATTTTCGCGTGACGTCACGAAAATTTCCTACAAGGCACAATCGTAAATTCGTTTCGCATCGTTCGAATCTCGTTACGTACGTGGAAACCGGTCGTGCGATTCGTCTCGCGTCGGATACGCATTACGATGGTAAAGCACAAGGTATATAGCGTCGACCGCGAACTCATTTACACCTGTGATAATCACGCGATTACGTCGATGAAAATGATGCGCAACCCATTTAAACAGAATGATCGTAAAATTTGATGAGGCTTTATTTTTACACAAGCAACATGGATAACAGTCTAGCTCACGTGGTGTGTTAGATTTTGTTGAAAATTAAAAAAAGAAATTTCAATTTGGTCTTTTTATTCGAATTATTTATGTTACTGTTGTTACAGCTGTAACATATATAGATATACTCTGTCCTTTCTGGTAATGCAGAGTACTACCGTATTTTGTACTGTCAATCAATTTTCTGGGAATTATGAGCATTTCGCAAAATTCCAGAGTGTTCTGCTCACTGGCGATGATCTATGAAGAGCTTAGGGCACTGCCCCAAGCACTGACAATCACCTGTCCGCCCGGCTCACATTTTGCTGGCATGCTCCCGTACAGGTGCGCATAGTTTATATCTACCTACCTGCGTGATGTATCAATTTTCCAGGTTAGAATTGCAACGTTTCAAACTATCGTACTGCTAGCATATAGGTATACTTATATATTTATGATTCTCTTTTCTCACCTGTAGGGAAATTGCGCCGTCCGTGCTTGTGTTCTCAAACAAATATTTTTTGTCACTTTATATGACAGTATCTTATTAAAATTTCAGACAAAGAAGTAGAACAGCAAACACGAAATGGTAGACAAGTGATACCATTAATTTGTCTCATCGACAAATTATTTATACTATCGAAATTACTGTCAATCAAATCAATGTTCTTTAGGATATGGTAACTCTATTCGAAATATTCCTCCAGTCGACTAATGCAAATTCGTATAATCTGACTGGCATTCTCATTATGAATATTGTATATTATTAGTGCGCCCCGATACGTTTTGAAAATTATATTTCGAGCCGGAATATACGGTTCTGTCGGTTCTGTCGGTTCTGTCGATATAACGTGCTGTTTATCCTGTAATTCATTTATGACGACTTGCCACGAGTGCCATTGATTCTTGCTATCAGATTTGATTAAAAATTTTTTTATGATCGATCCTGCATACTACTCTATAGAATTTCATATTAAACTGGATTATCGCAATAATAATAGAAAAAATAGTAGTAGCTATATGTATTGTATGTCGTATAAAGAAATAATAATCCTTCCTAGCAATAGCGAATATCATGAATATACTGAAAAGTGTTAAAAAGCGTTGAAGAAAGTCGAGAACAGGAATTCTTAGGGAATATCGTGTTTATTCAGCGGACATATTCTACTCACTACCTACCCCGTACCGTCACAAAAATGCGAGGGTCGTCGGAGGCGTATGAGGTCTGGAGCGTTCCAAGCAGACATTTATTCATATCGGAAAAACAATTGAGGCTTTTATGGGACACGGACAGATAATAAACAGGTAGTATTGGCCGAGGGCAATTCGATAGCGTCAAGTAACTTTGTCGATTTGCGTTATCGAACTTGTTAGCTTCTTGGTTTTCTACTTTTAGATATTCCTATATACTTTTTTTTTTCCTTGAATCTATAATGCCTTCTATGCCTATTCATGAATCGTTTCGATAACGCTACAATCAATTCTAACCGAGTAATGCTGTAGTGTCGTGACTGGCGACCTGTGTGCTATTGTAGTTCGGTCGTCAAGGTTTACCAAATTTTCTAGCGTTATCCAATATTGCTCCAACTAAATTGCCCGGGTTGAATGGTAGCTGCAAGCTTCCCTGTAACCCGTATAGCCCATTTCAGGGCTCGTGTATGGTCCCATTCGCACAGGGAAGCAAGTAGCTGCCTATAGAGAGACGGGGTTACAAGACGAAATAAATACAATATTATGCAAACGGGGAGGTTGATCGCATGCGGTAAAGCCTGGGAATCTCGGGAATCCCGAATAAATTGACACTAAACGGGTAGGGTCTCGGGACTGTGAGTGCGACAGGGATGCGTGTACAGCAGGTTGCCCTTGGTATGAGAAAAACGGAAGAGAAAATATATTGATAGCTCCGCAACACGCCGTACCAATATCACCTAACAGCTATTTCGTTTATACGCGTTACAGACTGGGTCCATGGCGAAGGGCGTGTTTTTCGAAATCTATGCATAGCTGCACGGCAATGATAGAGGGGTTCCCTCTGCATGGTAAAACCCGTCTATGGAAGGGTGGCTCCTGTACGAACTGCTGGTACAGATTATTTCGTTGAAGCCAATCCCTGTCTGCTGAAAAATCTTTTGCGTTGGCAGTATTTCGATAATGATTTCGAATTACGTATGGAAAATAACATCCTAGAGGGATAGGGAAAGCAGAAGGAATATTTTGTGGGGTTGACTCGATGGGTTTCACCAGGCAGATCGTGTCGCGCGACGCTCATGTTGTTGTACATTACTCTGTTAGGAGACTCCCACGCTTTTTTGCAGGTCGGACCCTCGTGCACGAGTTTCATTGGACGAAACCCAGGCACCAATCGGCCCCAGAGAAAATTATATGCTTTAAATGGATAATTAAATAGCAACAGAACTGACTGAAAGACTGACTGGGGATGATTGCCGGGTTCCGGCGCGAGCATGAACGGGGAATTGCCGCCTGAGGGTTCGGAGGAGTTCACTATCCGCCCCATATATAAACTCGAAAACATTGTAATTATCTCTATTCCCATAAGTTGAGTACCACACGGGATGGTCGTCAAAAATTGTTGTCAATGGCCCTGAGGCTTAGCCATTAAAACTCGCGATTTTGACACTCGTCATATACTCACTGGAATTCCTACTCCTATTCCACTCCCATTTTCCTACACGAGATTAGACGCACATAACCTTTAGTCGTTTCATTAGTGCGACACAATCAGTTCCCAGGTCGATAAGCCACTAGTCCCCTAATCAATGAAATTGGGAGACAAAGCCACGGGGTCAGCTCTGAGTGGAGGTGAGATTGAACCTTTCCCTAGAGCCAGAGCAGAGCCTTAGGTAGAGAGGTAGTTGGTACTCCTGGCGTTCGTTGATGTTCTCATCGCATCCTCCTCCAGGAGGAAACAATGAGGGAGGTGTGTCCTATCCTGGTCAAATGACAAGGAGGCGTCTGACTGTGTCTCTACGTTCTCATCCTACTCATTCTCTCTCACTCTCTCTAACCCTCCTATGTAACGTTGACCATGAGCTTGGATCCTTCCTGGGACAGGGAATGGTGCGGTATTCATGTGAGTCCTGCTAGACGGGGTCGCGTGATAATGACAGGTCTGGGCGTCACAGGGTGATTGAGGTGCCTGTGTCACAGAGACCCGCTTCGCCACGCCCTCCTCATATACCCATTCAATAGACTGCATTGATTTTGAAGTCATGATCGTTTCACTTAACTTTTACGAACTTTGATCTTCGATCTAGGTATTTTTAAGGGATTTCTAATAACCGAGAAAATGTGTCAATGCTTAAGATTTTTTAATGTCTATCTTTTTTGTCCTCTCAATGTTACACATAAAGAGGGGTTTGCGTGTTTCTCATGGATTTCTCGTTCGATCACCTGGAAAAACCGGACGCGGATGATCGTAGCTGCTTAGGTCTTTTTTCACAGGATGTAATTTTCACGTAGACAGCTTGAAAATAGTTGTTAGCTTTGCTGACTGACAGAAGTGAGCCCGGCACAGTGACGAAGCAGATCCAACCACGATATCCTGGGTAGATATAACTCCTCGTGGCCTAGGCCTGGTTGCTTCGTTGCCTTACCTACAAGTCAGCATTGCGCCAGCATACCATCTTTGGGCTCGGCTTATCTCGTATCGAGACAATCCTTGTGGCAAGGCATGTCGCATGCATACCTCCATACATTCCATTGTGTTTCCTCATAATTACATACAAAGGGACATCGCGTCTTCTCGATGCTGACCCATCACGTGGGAAATCTAATCTTCTATGGTACCTGCACGATTTCTATTCGAATTTTTGCGAATTTCATCTTTTTTGGATGATTCCATTGGAATTTAACAAGCTTCGTTTTTTGTAAGCGATTTACTTTGTTATTTCCTGATTATCAGTAACTACCCTTTTCTCATTGTAAATCAAAGAATGTATTATTTATTCGTACAATTTCTATCATGACGGCAATTACGATTCTACTTGAAATAATAAACTACTACATATTAAAATACTTTATTGTCAAAATCAAATAACTTCAAAGATAATACATTTTTGGCCGCTTATGGAAATACCGAAAAGGGAGGACAGACGAAATGAAGGCATTAGGGGTGAGTGACGCGCTGACGTAGCTCAAATACCTTCTTCCCTTTCTCGCCAGTATTCTATCCTCCGTTTTCCATTGGAAACATCATTTACCCTCTCTTTCTGTCTCTATCCCTCTCAACCGTCTTCAGCTCGTTCTCAGAGGTCTCTCCAGAACGAGAGGCGTAGGTCCCCATTGTCAAATTGCTCAACGATGGTAATCCCAGCGAGATCCGTTCGGCCAGGACAACCCCGTAGAGTCTGTAGTCTGGCCATGAGACACGAAGCACGAGCAGCACGAGAGAATCCAGAACCGGCGGAGCCAGCAACCCCCCAGGAGAAGCGCGTGATGACGAGGCGCGATCTCTGGTGGCTCCCACGCCCCCAACGCCCCGCTCGTTAGCCGGAGTCAGCAGCGGACGTCATCGACGTGTCATTGGGAACCGAGATCCCTAGTTTCAGTCCCGACTCCCTGCACGCCCACTGACATCGACCTGACGCAGCATGCGACGAAACGACGCTTGCAAATTATCGGAGCTCGATGACGTGCCCAAATCCTTCGACAATAATTGTCTCGAAATTTCCGGATTGTCTGAATTGTGTTCCGTATCGTGAAAATGTCATGAGAGAGACGTAGGATGAATAAAATGTCGGTGTTAGGGAAGATGAAGAAAGTATCTAGCTCAAACGATCATCAGGTACACCTGAAAGACGTAAATGCTCGTTTAAGAACAGTAGGGGTAGGTAACGGTGTGCTCGTCGTATGGTGGGTTGATCGTCATCTAATTAAAGTCTATCCATCGTAGAGGGGTAGGTAGAAGACTCTACCGGGTACGCGGCAGTTTCCGGTTATCTGGGCTAGCACCAGGAGGGTAGCGCACCGCGAAGGGGTCGTCTCCAGGCAATCGGGCTAAACTACGGACTCATTTACACACTTAGCCCTGCTTCCGCCTCGCTCGTTCCCACCCCGAGCGACGAGACCCAAATGGTTTTCATATTGTCTTTTTACCGCTCATTTTCATTTTATCGCTTGTTTGGCCGCTCAAATCCCCTGAATGGGTTAATTCTCTTCCTCTCGAGATACGCCTTGATTTCTTTAGTTACTCGACTTTCGCGGAAACGAGGGATGAGCACGAAGATTTATACCAGGGACTATATACTCTTCTATGCTGCCTGCTACTATTTAATCACAGTCTATATATTTTACAAATATATTTATGCAAGAATTAAACAATTGTTTTTTTTACTGCGTCCATTGAATAAAACTTTAAAAAATAATTGTTTTTCATGCAATAAACTAGTCATTCAATATTCTATTGAAAAAATTTGATATATTCTATACGTGAAACATCATCATATACATTCCTCCTCAAAATGGAACCTAATTACCTCCCAGATTTGCAAGTTAATTCGACAAGTTTTACGTACTTTCCGTGTAAAAGACGGTTGTCAGTGCGTAATTTTCTACAATGGTTAGACGAAGCAGGAACAAGGGTGGTAGTGGAAAGGCATTGAGGTTGCAAGAGGGGTTGGTTGGCCCAGAGCGAGCGAGCCGCCTCTAGCACTTAAGACTATTGTTTTCAATGTAATTGGATAGTTCCCTGCCTCCCCTATCTCGTTTTCTCATCCCATCTCACTCTCTCTCCAACAGTCTCGCATTGGTCATTTCTCTTCCAGCTATTCAGTAGAGGGTAGTAGGCAGTCGGGCAGCAAGGCAGTCCCCACGAAGCTTCAACAATTATCTTGATTGTTTTATGCATATATCAACAGTCTGACCCAGGAGACAATATTCTCCATTGCCTAATGCGGCACCCCTGCTTTATCGTTACTTCCGCTACAAGTTCTCCACCCGATGCACCTGCTTCTAATTTATTACATCAACGTAAACTCACCGGTCCTATCGAATCTGCTCTCTGCTCCCGGGTTACGCTTCATCCATCGCTAATTTCCCCATGTGCCCAGTATCCATATGTGGTCTCGGTACAGTGATCGCCACTAGACGGAAATCTCTCGTAGTTGCACCACCTAGACAATTCATTGGGCCGATTTAATTAGGATAAGAATTGCGCATGCTTGGATTACCCTCGTCCTGAACACACAATGCCTCTGGCTGACTAGCTATATACTACATCATACATACTATACTCTAGCCTACCAGCTAGCTGGTGGTGACTCCATGGCTTGTCTCCAAGAAACATGATATACCGGGGTGCGGGCTGCGGCCGCTAACGTGGTTTCCAAAAATACCGCAGGCTTCGACAAAAAGTCCACGGGAATGTAATACCCGCGCCACGTGCTAATTATGTAAAAATACGACGTGGTCCCTACCCCATGTAACTCTGGTACATGCATATTACCCACTATATACTCTGTGCTTGTACGACTCGGTCTCTGAACTTTTAATGGGCGACCAATATTTTATTGTCACCTTTGATCATGTTTATACATTTTGTCATCATTTTTTCTTTTTGGGGGGGAGGAATTTTAGCTTTGTTGTTGTATCGACTAGAAGGAATGAACTCAAGACTTATACAGTCCTGCGTGACTTGGCTTGAGTTCGCGACTTACGAATAAGCCTTTGCTATCAAGATTGCCAGGAGCTATCTACTCGTCACAGTGTCATTTCTCACCCGAGTGCCGTAAAATCAGATAGTACCAACGTTCCAGCTTAGCCACCCTTGAGAAAACGGGTTTCCAGTCCTACGTATGTACATTTATACCGTAAGACCCAAGATATCCTGCTGTACGAGATGGTATACATGCATGCGTGCATGCGTTTGGTATGTCCGCCTCCTCTACTATGACTTGGCACGCACGTTCCTGATACAAGGATTCTCCAGAAGTTCAGAAGTGGCGTGTATCGGAGTACACTACGAATACAGGAAACGATTCGCTGTTTGAATTTTCGCGAAAGGATCGAGGAGATACTGTCCATTTTCTCAGAAGGTGATTAACCTGGCGCAGTAAATGACGTAAACGATCGTCCATATAACATTTATTCAGGACGTTATCGAAAGTGACTACAGGATCACGTTACCGTTGCTCGTCATAAAAATGTCTTTTATTTGTATATTTTACTATACCGCTTGAATTGTTCCTCGCGCACGATTCATCTATTCAGCCGGTGTACGGTGGAGATTTTTTGCAAGAAAAAGAGTTTGTATACAAATAGAGTATCAGATAGTATTGAAACGAAAGACGTCAGAGAGAGAAAGAAGTGAATGGAGGTATATAGGAAGATAGATATATAAAGAGAGAGAGAGAGAGAGAGAGAATAGTGGAAGATCGTTTGTCTGTAGGAACCGCAACGCATCTGCGCCGATGCATTTCGCGATAAAACGTGGACGGTGCATCGAATGGACGCTTTTTATATTTTTTTCCTTGGTAATAAATAATATTTCGCAGGTGCGCTTCGGGGACACTGCGCTTGTTATGCGGGCAGCATCACGTACGCGGTTGTGCTCGTACGCAGGTATACATATATACTGTCGGACATACTGACTAACGTAAAATACAAAATTTTTATCGTTATATGTCATTACGGATGGTGAGATTGTCGTACACGAAGCTATGCCTGAATCCGTACACGGACTGGGACTGTGATCTCTTGATTTTTCTTTCTTTGTTTTTCGTCTCTTTTTTTCTATGTCAATGTTTATATATATACTGTATGTTTCTCGCCATTTTTTTCTTTTACTTTTGCCTTCTTTATATTACCTTCTTGATTTACGTACCGTGGCCGGCGATGCACACCGGCCAATGGAATTGACGTCGCAATAAGTTTAGTGGAGAGTTGATCGCATTCGAGCTCCCTCGACGCTTACGTTATACGACCGCATTTCCTGTATTTATCGGTATCCTGGTTTTGTTTTGTTTCAGCATCCTTACCCTTCGGAAGACCAGAAAAAACAGTTGGCACAGGACACGGGGCTGACGATTCTTCAAGTTAACAACTGGTGAGTTCCTACACCTTTCTTTTCTATACGTTTAGATATACTCGTAGCTGCATGAGATATATGTATATACTACGTACATGAATCCTATATTACACGTGTTCCTATCTTGTATATCTATATATTACGCGATAGTATATGCGAGACAGTACGGACAGGAAAGGAATATTTGTCAATGACAAAAATCGATACGGGTCATTCAATAATAAGTATTTTTCGCGGTGAATAATGTTTATGGCGATTTTTACATCTAGCTACACGAACGTCGACGGACCAATCATATTTCACGCATTTTCAGCCAGCAGTTCCAAGAAGGAATTGCGTTTCTCGTCTCTCTGATAAACGAGAGAAAATTAATGGCCTCTCGCATGTTCCCGCGTTCCACGACTAATTCCCAGCTCGTACATTTCCCAGGTTTAACGTCGTGTCCGGCGACATTTGTGTGTCTTTTATCGTAGATGAGTTAACAGTGTAAGTATACAAGATACGCACGGGCGGTGCTTACATACGTATATACGGAAAAGAATTTTCAGACACAAAAATAGTTCGTGGTCTGCTTCCCCGTGGTAACGGAAGAAAAAAAAAAAGAAAAACATTGAGGGTGATGAGCCAATCTTGTGACGTCAGTCGAGACCGAACCTCATATAGCAGCACATGCGTAGCTTGTTTATTAAAAAGCACAACATAATTCTCATAATTCTCTAGATATTCGTGTAGAATACATTGAACTTGATTTATGATCACAGAGAATCGATTAATACTCTCTCAATTGATTGGTTGTGAGAGTATCGGTACAATTTTATTGACTTGTCAATTATTTTAGGGAATCTACTGTAAAGTGTATTGGACCATGAGAGGAATTGATATACGATAGAAAATCTCAATAGAAAGTTTAAGAAAATGCATTAGTATGACGTAATCGATGACGCGAAAGTAATATCGTATTTATTTTAGAAAATGAGAAGAGAGTGGTAGAGTGAGAGAAATAGAGAGAAGGAGTTGATTTATTTAGAACATTCTTTAACATAAAATTCGCAAGCTGCTCGTCATGAATAACTCGAAGGCAGTAAGACGACACATAGTTTTCAGATAACGTGCGTAAACATTATTATTGCACTCTACGTAGGTTTAATCTCAGATCCCGTAGGTAGTGCCGCAAGCATTATTCGTGCTATTATGTAGCCACTTTACGATTTTCACATCTAGGCCGACAGAGCGAAGCTCTGCGCCTCTTGCGAGATATACTTGTACGCTTGCATTTTATTAGCGGAATTTTACGTGCTTCGTTAATACACGTCAACCTGTATGCATATACCGTACTTACTGCAAGAGATACTTCTGTGTGTATTACAGGTGCAGTAGATAAATGCGAAAATGCTTTTAAGTTTAGTTGCGAGTAAAGGAAAGTATCGCGTTATTAAAATATCTTATAGATATACAATGGCGTAGATAGAATGGATAATATGTGTATAAACAGATATATAGATGTAGTAGTGTCATTTGAAATATCTAAAAATATATCGAATAACAGCAAAAATAGATACGTTATAGGTCGGTAACGTCTAAGAGCGTCGTGAGAAAATGGACTTCCGCCCGGAAAGGGCCTGTGTTTCGTTAAGGAACGGGCCTTTCTGCTCATAACATGAACGCTAATGCCGCTTAAATCCGGTTTTAGCAAGAAAGGGTTAAGATGGCGGAGGGCGTCTTCGGGGCTTAGACTTGTCTTGTCGAGGGACTCTCTCCTACTGATCCAACAGGCTTTCGCTATCCCACCATCTTGATAGATGTTTTTGCGTCACAGCTGCGCTACTATCCGAATTATTATCCCAACGGGGTGGCTTTGTTTACCGTGAAAATTAAACGAAATCCTTGTACGTATAACCATCGCCAACCTACTCGTCTATCCCCTTTCTCTTGGCATCCCTTTTCCATTTTCTAACGCACCAATCTCGCGAGCTACGCACTGTAACACTAAGGTAGGGTAGGTACGGATAATCTCTTTGGCTAACTTTAGAAAGACGAGATCGAAATAATCCAGGTTAGTCATTGGCCAGGGTGAATCAGGCGAAAACGGTGAAGAGGCGTATCTGTTTTACTCGTGGATATTTTGCACGAATATAAAATGCGAAATGAATTGCCAGATAACCCCGGTCTCCGCTCTTACGGTCCTCCCGAATGCGGCAAGGTTCGCATATAAATAAGACGAGGCTGCAGCAAGTTGCGACGTTTTCGCGTCGTCCTCCTCTCTGGTTTATAATAAGAGAATCAAAGAGGCCAGAGGGAAGAGTTAAAGGGTATGACGTTGTATATAGAGGATGTACGGTAATTGAGCACAAATCAAGTTTAAGGAGTACACTCCGAGTTAGCATATGCAGAATTCGCAGATACAAGTATTTTTGAACATGCGTAAATTTCCCGCCACTAGTAATTGGACGTAACTCAAATTTTCATTAAAACTAGAATATAGTACATTTTCAAGTCTAAATGGTACATATATTAATTTTCAAAACATTTTCACGTCCCACCAATAATTTTCATAACAAAGTTTTTATTTATTCTCTCCAGTATATTTATGCACCGTATATAACAATTTCTTGGCAGTAATAAGTTTCACGTAGACTCACAAAATATTTAACGCACAGAGACTCATGTTTCCGTAATGTAATTAGAGCCGTGGCGCTCATACAGCTTAGAAATGGCTCGCTCTAATTAGAATACTGGGGACAAATGAAATAATTTCTAAATAAAATAGTTATGTGGTCCACGCGTACCACCCGCCCACCTTGCAGTGCTAGAAGGAGAGGTTTGGCTTCCTTGGTCTCCCTTCGCCCACAATTTTCCGTCACATATATCAGCCTGGGCAGTAGTTAGAAACGTTGCCAGCTTGTTATCGTGTACCCGTATATATTACCCCAGAAAACGGCGAACAGCGTCAAGCATCTGAATGCTGCGCGAGTCCGTTCAAGCGTTTATACGAGACTGCGTTCAATGGAAACGATATTAGGACGATATTTATTGCGTTAAAAAGGATCATCTCTTGGCAACGATCTTGGTTCATTCGCAATTAACGATCATATTACCCTAATGAAAATGTGTCACTATCCAATTGGCGAGTTCCTTAGAAATAGATAATGAGCTATCGAGTTCCTTGGATACTTCGCAATATTAATGCTAACTGAGTATAGGTATACGCGTACGTACATCCATATATACACTCCGAAACCACGAAGCAAGAGAGTAGCGCAAATGTGTACTAATATTCTTGCTAATTTAACCACTTTCTCCCCCTTCTGCTGTCCCGTTAATAAACCAGAGGTTATTTATTAGCTTCCCCCTCTACGCAGCCCACTGCACCGTACGCTACAAGAGTCCCACGTTACAGTTGGCACTTATGCCGTTTATTTTTGTGTTCAAGAGTCACATAGCCTTAACTCCATTTTTCTTTGCCATCGAGCTACGTCACGCGTCTCTACCGGTATTTACAGAGGCCGTCAAAATAATTCTTCTTTTTGACCTCCGTCTTTGTAATGCCTTTTGGCATCCTGACATCCCTCGAAGACAATTTGAGAGACGAACGGGAATTTCAATCATGACTCTCACTCTTTGGAATGACGGTTAAAGATCTTCGGTTTCTTCTTCTATTTCTTTCTTTAATTCTTTCAAAACATGTTTCTCCCTTCCACCTCTTTGTTTAACCATTGGCAATCTTACTTTCGCTCATCCCTTAAGAACCTTCTTATTTTGTGTCACGTCTCATCGCTCTTTTACAGAATGCAACGTTAGGTACCTATTCGCCGTGCAATACTTGGCGAGATCGTTAACATCATAACTGTACGTCTCGGTGTAATTTAGACCGCTGTAAAACCACGGGCGGGACCCCTATGCTCCACTGTAGGCAACTTGCTAACGAGACATTTCGTTTTACAAAATTGTTCGGGGCTCAGGAGTCACGTGAATGGGGTTGTAAATCCCGCTACCGGATGTTAATATCCCTATTCGCAAATAACGTTATAGTGGCTACGTTCACAGTGCGGATGTCACGGTTTTAAGGCAACGATCGTTAACCGTCACTCAAATTGCTGGGGATGCTTCACGGGAACGTGCTCTAACGAGCTACCGATATTTACTTTGTCTTTCTTTTCTCTCTCTCTAAACATAGAATTCATTCATACTGACAATTATTACACGACTCCATTCAGATTAAATGTAGCGAGTACCTATTCTAATTAATATCACGGGTATGATGTTGTTTTGTTTCTTTTATCGCACCAATATATCTTTCATGTAAGTCATGAAAGAACTTAAATTCTATATATATATATAATATCATTTTCATAGTTAAAGTTTTATCAAGATTCCTAGATGGGTATAGTTTTGCCTCTTAAGTTACCCTTTGTAGGATGCTAAACTAATTTATCCGACTCGAAATTAGTCGATTTATGGGCCAACGATTCGTCTGCTAATTGGGAAATTGTCGTATCTGTTCGATCTACAAATAGTCGACGTCCGCGTGGAACGGTAGAGAACGACGTCACGATGTCCAGGCTCTCGCATCAGCTCGTTTGCCGAGCAGGCGAGAAAAGGTGGCCGTAAGTCAACCGGCTGTACAATGTAGTCACCGTATAGATACCGTATACCCCTATCGTGTCACTCTGTCACTCTAAACTATCTTCAGAGTAACACCTTTTAAGTTGTTTCGGTACCACCAGAATTTTCTCAAGAATTCATTGATCGTTAGCTGCATCCGAATGATCGGTATAAATCTTAGCAAGTACATTGTAGTCGCACCTGCTTACATACAGTAAACACCAAGAATTTATATCAGATTAGAAATTTCCTTGAAGCTTATGCGGCACGGCATCTTTACAGATGAAAGTTAATAAATATATCTTCTATCGGTTATTAGGTATATATAAGATCAGGTCGTTTCGTTGTTTCCCAGATTAGCCATTTTCTGTATCCTTCCCGAGGTTGAGACGCACGTGCTATTTCACTCGGCCTCGGCTTATTGGGTGCCTCCGTCAAACAATCTCATTTAGCCCCCTGCCTAGTTCGTTTGGTTCGACCCCCTTCTGCTCACACCACTACGTAATGCACCCCTCACGTCGAACCCCTTCTCGCGGTATAACCACTACGTCCCACAACGAACGGAAACCCTCTGGGGCTCGAG
>JARPRG010000314.1:477047-489686 GCA_031001745.1 Hartigia nigra
GATGCAGGAGTAGGTATCAAATCAGCATTGTCCTAGCTTGAACGGCGCACTTTACAACGAGTGCTTCAGATATTTTTAGTAGAATCGAAGATACTCGATTTCAATTTTTGTTAAAAAAAATTACTGAAAATGTTTTTGCTGGTTTTACATTTCTTCGAGATATTTTACAATTTTTTAAATAAATTAATTTCAAATTATATAATGTTGTTCTTATGTGCATTAGAATCCACTCGACCTTTATTGCATTGGGTTATGCTTCCATCTGTCTTCTTGTCTATAGTGGCCTGGATCATTTTACATACACATTGCGTTTCCACTCTCACTGGCGTAGGCAATGCGTAAATGTATAAAATGGTCGAAATGAATTTATACAATTTTAAGGGTTTTCACGGGAAGTTTTCAATATTTTAATAGCAACTAGTATTACTGAGGATATATCTGCGTTTTATGCATCCACCATATGACTTTTCTCGTATGTTAATTATATGTAGGGCTACGTAAAATGTCATTGAGGGTTCTTACGCCGTTGCAACTTGGATGGATTACGAAATGGTACGCTAATGTAAGAGAGGCGAGAGAATGCCGGGGGCATATGGAGGCAAATCTCTTGATGCCATTAGGGCCGACTTTGTAAATAGTTTTCGCCCGAAGAATAACAATCGCATCGACGAGGGGTTGTAACCCTAGCAGGCAGACAAGTAGTCAAGCGAGGACGCAGGCAGGCATAAGGCGCACAAGTATAAAAGGGCGAGAATAGCGAGTATAACGTGTCTAGTATCGATAGAGAGAAGGCGAGAGAGTGAGAATGTCAAGCGAAAGCACACGCCCTCTGGTTTCTCACAAGAGTCAATCATGATTGATCACTAGGGATTGACGATGAGATGAGGGCGATCCCACGTAGAAGGGTTGTTCTGTCTACTGGACCGAGAAGCCCTGCGATCCTCGTTATTTGTTTTGCAGGAGAGGATTATCGCGTTATTACTTAGGGACCAGAGTCAAGGGTCGGCGAAAGGGTCAAGAGGAAGTCTTGGAAAGACACGCGCAAACACTCAAGGCTCGAATTACGGAAGGCCGATTGGTTTCGCGAATTAAGCCACGCGATTTCCAGCCACTGGAACAACCCCTTGGATAAGTTCCGTGTCTCTAGACATTTCTATGAACTGTATATCATGTGTATTTACGCCTTGTGGAATCTCGAGGATGTTCTTGAGAGTCGTTCGGGGACGCAAGAGCTTCCGTATCAGAGTGGAGACAGAGGACAAAGCGGATGAGAAGCGTACCAGTGCTGATCTTAGATGTCGCGTTAACGGGATGGCAGAGATGCTAGAGCGAGCGAGTGAGAGACGGAGAGAGTAAGTGAGAGAGGATGAGGCCGGTCGCCTCGGAGGCTCAGAGAGAAGCCGTACGAACAGGGACAATGCTTTCATCATTGCCGCTCTTTCTTTCATTCCTCGTGCTGGACCGCTCCTCTTTTCTTTTACGCTTTTTACTCGCAAAGGATCCATTGTCGTTGCTTGTAGGTTGGTACCATCAGCCGGTAGGTATCAGTGTCTCCATGGAACGAGTTCGGGATCTTTGTAAAAGTCCTTTGCTTTTAACGTGGATGCGGCACAAGATACCCTCTCGTCTTGCGATCTTCTTTCGCAAGAATGATTCGCGCGATCCCAGTACCAGGTTGCATCTCCGCACGCTGCGAGACGCATGGATGAGTTCATAATAGGGTGCAGGACTTTCTTTCTCTTTCCCTATCTTTTCTTCCGGATCGAAGAAGAATCCTTAAAACGTTTCCTCCCTCTACAACCCCTAGATTCACGTTGTGGAATCTTCTTGCTGTCTCCATCTACCACCCTCTCGTGACTCAAATGTTCTCGCGTGACGAATATCCACGTGGACCTCTATCGTTTCGCATTACCGGACTACCCGTGGAAGTGGTCGTTTCACCTTGAGATATGTAACGTCTCTTCGGACCATCCTGGATTTTCTTTCCTCTACTCCGCACGAAAATCCCTTAGACCGACCATAGCTCTAGATCTCTCCCTATAACCAACTCACCCCGAGACAGCCCTCTGGAAATCCTCCATTTTTGCCGTCGTCTACGAAATGAAGATATCTTTGGGCGTATTACCTCGCGATTGTAGGATGATTGTCGTTTGGAAGCCCCGCGGGAGACCGGCAGATGTTTCGCGGCGACCCAATCAGACGACCCCCGAAGCGCTACGACAATCAACCATCAAACAATCTGCCACCCTCCGAGTGGTTGCTTGGTTGTTTGGTTGCTTTACTGGCTGGACCAAAACACTGTCGGCCCTTCAGCCTTTTTGCGATGCCTCCAAGTGAGCATATGTCTCGGTGGGTGGATTGATTATTTTGCCTATATGCTTTTGTATTGAGGGAAGCCACACTAGAGGGTGTGTGACAACTTATGTACTAACCACAATGTACTTTTAAATCTTACTCTTCAATTACTTTTAATCGTTTGACCAGCAACTAGTAATTTGGTAATACCTTCGATTTCTAATTCCGTCCTGTAATTTTGTATAGTCACTGTTAAATTGCCGGAAGGAAGACTTTGGTATATTACGCAAGTAATGTAGTACCCCATTTATAACACATACCATATAGCTGCGAAGGAAACAACCCTTACAAAATTAACTATACCGGATGTATTTAAATTTTTTTTCAGGAGGTTAAATTTTCTTGATATCTTTTAATTTCATCATTAAGCCTTCTTTTCACCGATTAAAGCAGAGTCCCAAGACGAAACGTTCTGCAAAAGTGGTTATAGAGATTCGATATCCTAGAGGGTCAAGTACGTCGATAACCTCTCGTCCAGCGGACTCGTCCGTATCCGGGCCGATCTCATCCATGCACGAATCACGTTAGAAACTATCGGTGTTTCAGTTCCCATAAAAGACGCCAAGCCCAGTAAGGATATCCTTATACATCCTATCGTATTTCGGTATCTTCGGACGGAAGGAAGGAGGTCCACGGTTACGGCGATCTTGAGTCCTTTGTACGCCATTCGGCAGCTCGTTTGATGACCCGTAGAGCCGTTATTGTCTCCAGACACATCCACTAGCGTTATACTGCCGCTACCCGTTGACCACACATCCGATAACGACGGACTGAGAAATTGTTAAAAACCGTCGAATGCTCCTTCTTCACCCCGTAGTTCTTCAGCTTTACGATTTTAGCTTCTTTCCTTACTCTTTCCTATCTTCCTCCTTACTTAACCCCTTTCGCTTTTCTCTTTTTTTTCTCGTAAGAGGTTTACCCTTTACGCGCCATGAGGAAAGCAGTAACTAAGTTTTTATTAACCCGTATATTATGGGGCTGCGATGGTTTCCGTCTCACCAACGTCTAACTTAAGGGAATAACCGTATATTTTGAGTAAGTATCACGAATCCTGGTATATAACTAGGTAACGCCCTTCGCACGTCTTTAAATGAAATCAGTATAGTTAGACATTCTTATTGCGCACTATTGAAGTTAAACGAAATCTTCTTATTCGCACTTCATTCGAGGGTAGCAGCGATCCGATTGTATTTAAGTGAATTTCACTGACTGCAGAACCCTTACCGTTCGTAATACCTATCGCCTTCTCTTCCTCCTCCTCCTCGTCCTCCATTTTCCACCTCGAGGCTGCCGATGCGAGGATCAGTTAGGGGTCTTTCCCTTCCGTCGTAGCTACTTCTCGCACCGGAGCTCCGCGAGAAACAATTTACGCTAATTACAAGAACGGCTAATTGTGCAGCCGCCTCTTCCTCTTTCAACCCCTAGTTGGAGCACTCTCGTGATCCTTCTCTCTCCTATACACGAAAGCACAGCCTTCCTCCTTAGCTGCGTATCCGAAACACAGGGGACGCCTATTTATAATGCACAAGACGCACAAGAGAGCTTATGTACTGTAAGTCTATATAGCACGTTCTTATACACAGAAGAGGAAAAGTCTGGTCCACCGTAATACCCATCTATATATCTATATGTGTCTATATGTATCTAGGAGGCAACTTAGCAACCTACCCACCTAAACGACCCAGTTTCACCCTTTCGATTCTCTTAAATTTTAAGCGAATTCCTTAGCAGCAACTGAACTCCGCCCATGGTTTACGTACAGTCGTCGTATCGCCATCTTGCCAGGGAACCCTGAGAAGGAATAGCCTTTCTCCCGGAATCTCATGGCAGTTGCTACGAAAACGGTGGATTCGCCCGAAGCAGCTCAGCTGAAACTGAACATCCAGTTTCTAGCAAAGTTCCTTTAACGAACAGTCTCTCTCTTTCTCTCTGTGTATACGAGGTTTTAGGGTAACCTCACATTCGTCGTTCACCTTTATATTGTTTCTCCCTTTTAGTTCTTTTCAGTGCCCTTTTTTCTGTTCTTTTAAGCTGACGAAGGATCTTTTTGGCTATATCGACCTAGTTATCCTATCGTGCACTTGCCAGGAGTTGGGGAGTAGCCACGGCTCCAGAGCATTTGGCTCCCATGGGACTTTGCATATTCCCGAATCTCAAAATATTCGCATGCAAAGTCTTGCATCGCTATAGGGGGAGCTCGATGGCGCCCGTTTATAATAAACACAATATCCGAGGATTTCCTTAAGTTGCATATTCAATGATTTCCTCGGAGACTTCCGCCTTCTCTTACCACCCAACCATATACGCAGACTGGTATTGGAGGGTACGAGAAATACCCAAAAAGAACTAAGTAGAGACTACAAGAAATGCTGTAGACGGGGAAGGAATACAGTGAGACAAGTAGAAACGGAAAAGAAAGAAAAAAAAAACGTTGCAGGGAATTCGCGAGGGAAAATTGAACTCGTTAAAATGAAGTCAAGTGTATCCAACAGCAAACAGTAGTATCAATAACCTTAGGCAATCTCCTTTGTTTTCAACTGAACGCAACAAACTGATAATGCAAGAAAGGAAAATAGTCAAATACGCAAATGAGAATTCTACGAATTCAATCGTTTTATTTGCGATTAGTGATCACTATGGCTAGGCAACATCTATTTATAGTTTCTTATTATTTTTATGCAGTCATACAGCTATATACGTGCAGAACCTCATGGTGCCATCTCTCGTATCAGTACCCAAGCGTACAAGTATAACTGACAGGGACAGGAGTTGGGTCAGTCTTGTGGGTGGCACCGGAACTCCAATTCAGCGGCCCACTTGATGATAAATATTGTTTAGCTGGACGAGTCGTAAGTGAAATGGTCGTCCGCAGTTGGGCCGGGTTGAGTGATGCCCAGCGCGCGCCTCCCGTCAACGGAGGTCGGCGCGAAGGAGAATGATGATGACATAATGACGTCGCAGTGGGCGAGCAATAGCTGACATCCGCCACCGAATATTCTAAATCACATCGCAGTCGTTATATTATCCATATATTTACGAGCACGTCGAGTGGCCAGCTGGTCCATATGACCATTTTGGAAACTGTCAAGCTTGTCAACGATGTCCTCCCCTACCCGGCTCAACCAACTCGAGGATGAACACGCTTATGGATCCATCAATTTCTTTTCTGATCTACGCGTATATTATCTCTTTCATTGCTACTTCCATTTCCGCTTGAATTTTTATTGTTCTTCAAGCTATTACACGTAGAGATAGACCAAAGAAACATAAACATAGTGTTTCCTTGTTGTATGATATATAATAGAATGAAGTAGGAGCCGCGAATATTCAGCGGTGAAAAGTGCGCTAAGGGTGAGTTCTAAACACAAGGGAAGTTTGGTGAGGTTTCAAGGGAGGAGGGATTGCGTATCGTGAAAAACTCCCTCGTTTCGCGAGCCAAGGCGGAAAAAGGGGAGCCGAGAGTGGGGTCTATGAAAAATGATGACGCGGCGCTTGTAAAAGAAATGAAATCGGGGTGGGAATCGAAGGGACGAGAAGTGGAAGTATATCAAGTGGAACCGAGCTAATTTTCGGAAGCGTAACTTCATGCTTGCGAAACCATAACTACGTGGTCGGGCATATTACTATAGAAATACGCGACCCAGATAAAGGATGCCTGCACTCATACCTTACGCGTGCTTTATTATATTGGCTTATCGACCTGCCTATATAAGGGTAGTTACTTTCCCCTTTCGTTTAGATAACTCGAGTTTTCCGCAAGTAACGATATTCGTCTTCCCTTTTCTACACCGTGGAGAATACCTAAGGCGAAGGTCAGCCATTCTCGAGAAAACGAGCACGAATGGACTGACAGTAATCGGCCTTTGCAGACTCGTAAACACCATGGCTACAGCCATAACCCAAACCCTTACAGTTGACCGAGAACTATAGCCAAGACGCAAACTCCACCCTTAATGGGTCAGGTGGACGACGTCCGATTCCCTCGTGGGTAGTTTACGTATCTCCCCTGTGATGTCATTACGTAGAATGCACGCTCCAGGATCGCAACCGACTTTAATATTGGATCTAACAAGAATTGTGCCTTCATTTAAGGTCCATACTACGCTATACTCACGTGCGTTACTTTCCCTAAGGATAATACAGTATTCACTGAATTTTTTCCCTTCCTTTTCGTTTACTCTATGGTCGTGTTTTTTTTCTCCCTTCTCTTGAAGGACCTCTATCTTTTATTTCATTGGAATTATCCAGCCGTTCCAGAATCCCCTCGTGCGCGACTTCACTTCCATCTATGATCGCACTTAGCATAACAATGAACGGACTCGCGAGACCGAGCGCGTGCGGCGATGCGCGTTTTGACAAATCGCCTCGTTCTTTTTCCTTCGAGATCCTCTTTCTTTTTTTTCTTCCTTTTTTTTTTTGATCCCTGGCGGGGCTCGTCTAATTCCCCGGAATGTTTTCGGCTGGCGTCTCGCTGAGCGCAGCTTGCCTCCTTCCACATGAATTTTCTACTGCGTGCCATCCAGAAAGCAACTGCCAACTCTTCCTAATCCCTTATTCTTCTCTTTTGTGTAAAATCTCAATGTCCCACTGGAATAGATCTGATGCATTGCTAGCTCGTGCCTTCGAGCCTTTTACTCTTTTCGCTGAAATTCACGAGCATCCATGAATTCTTTTATGTTTTGCTTTGTCCATACTCTGTTTACATGGACGGTCGACGCCTCGTGAATATTTCCATTGGTTCGTCGTTATGTTAGGAATAATTAATATTTACGGTTCTGAATTTTGTCGCGTGAAGTGTATGGAAGTGACAAGATGTAGTTGATTTATAGAACATGTTTTCTTCGAAATTTCATGTGACTGATTTGTAGTCACGTGTATATTATACGCATCTACATACGAACCAAATCGTTAATCATATTCTCTTGCTGACGTCTCTGTATCTACAGGTGGTAAATTTATCTACTCTATAGGAATTTGTTGGAAAAAAAAGTTTCAACCTTCCTGGATTAACGCATTCGGCTATCCAATGTGTGCGAACTAAGGCGATTCTATCGACATTCCTTGTCGTCTCCCCCATTTTCATTTCCCGTAGCAATAGTTCATTAAAAAGGTGTTTCAGGGGCAATTCCGTGAGCTATTAGGTAGCCTCTATCACCCCTCCGGGGGCTATTCCAACCTCCAACCCCCGAACCCCATCTCTTGTCGTGGGATACCGGATTCAGTGGAGGCATTACGCCTGCTACCGGACGGAGGGTATCCAAGAAGTACTTCAGGACCTCTAATATAGTATTCATTTTAAAAAATGAAACAGGTGTCGTCACAAGTCTCTGACGAAGACATTGTAGCAAATATCTCTAATAAAGGACAAATGTCTCTAGGATTACAAGATATATTAATTAGAATTTTTTTATTTTCAAAACAATCATATAATGTCTATAGCACATAGTTTTTTGGCAAATGACAATTTTGATATGTATAGTCAAATGATCTTTTGCTTATATAGGAGTATATAAGATTTCTTCTGAAGCTTTCTTATCGTCTTTCCAATTCCTCCAATTCAAGTGAATCAGAGAGCTGGATACCTTTTAAAGAGTCCTCGACGACACTCCGTCAAGATATCCAACGTAAAAGGCGAATACCCCAGGCAAAAAAGCAGTCCAGTTCCACTTCCTGGATATAGGGGAACGATGAAAAGTGGAGCAGACTCTTCTAAGAATCAGGTCGTTATTGTGCGAACGATATCGGTCTGGCAAAGCGAGCAAAGAGAGACTCCAGGAAATGTTACGTTCGAAGGTGATAGGAGGTAGAAAATAGCAAGAGAATAAAAGACAGAACGAGCAAACTGTATGTATACGGAGAACGGGCTCCGGAGGTTGGATAGCAAAGGCGATAGGGTGGGTGTTCAAAAAAATTGAACCGCAAAGAAAATGACAAAAGAATAGAGGCGACACTAGAACGAGCCTGAAAATATTCGGCCGACTAGAAATCCGAGATGGAGATAAAGAGGCCGACGAGGATATCCCGTGAAGGAGAAACTGAAGAAAAGCGGAAGAGTCCGCGTCCGAGTTGATAAGACGTCCTTCCTTGGATGAGGGTACCAGGGAAGGTAAAGCAAGGGATAGAACAAGGCCATTTATCACGCGGGAGGGAGCAGGTGGGGAAACTGGCGACGAAGGAACGAGCGAATAAACCTGAGACCTGAGCTGAAAACTCCTTCCCTTATTTGAGAGGACCAAAGAAAATTTATAAGATTCCTTTATAAAACGAGGAAGAGGCTGCGGACGGTCGCCAAATACGTCTTATATATAGATATTCAGTATAGCGTACAGGGAGTAAGGTCAATAATTGTATAAAATCCAGACACACTTTACCTCATCTACTCTAGTTCGAAAGTTGCCCTGGGCAATAGAGCGCCATCTGGGGAAGGACGTACGTAATTATACGGTAGCTAGCCAGCAACTACGGCACTTTAGCCTCTCATCTCCTAAACCGTAAACTCTTTGGCTGGTTCAGCTACCGGTCTTCCATATAATGCCCTATCCCTCATAACCAAATAATGACGTGTGAGGCGAATGAGGTGCCATAACTTGGGCTAGCGCTTAGGGAAGTAACCAAATGCTATAGATATAAAAAAGTTGCTAGATGCATATTATATCTATGACATCTTCTGAACAGGCACTGTTTCATAGATCTATATATATAGCTCCGGTGGTAACACCTCAATTTACTATATAAATATTCTTACTTTTTTGTCCTGTAACTTGATCCTAATGTTTTTCTCCGTCCCATTGACTTTCTTGCTCGCTCAAATAGGATTGAGCGAAGAAACCAGTGACGTTTCTGTATAAATCTGGGTCAGTGTATTATCGTCTCTATTTTGAGATTCTGTGATCTTCCAGTAGCAGCAGCTGTACTTCCTATCATCAACAATGATTCAGTGATCGCGTAATGTTATGGCGCACAGTTTACAGCGAGTAAACTGAGAGAATTGCGGTTGGTCCTGTCAAAGTCTCTGATCTCTGACATGTAACCGATCCTTTAATCGTTCGTTATAACCAATTCGTAAGCAATAACAATGACTAAATGATTGATCGCTTTCGACTGTGTTAATTTTTCATTGGTAACATGGACTTCGTTCTCGAGTTATAGAGACTGTTTGTAAGACAATATCCGTATTGATTATGCAGCAGAACAAAATGATGAATATATTGATGATTTTCTTATTGACTATTATTCTGACCACGATTTCTTTTTCTGCATTTCAGGTGAGTGCTCCTTTATGATACTGTCACGTGTAACTGGGTAAGTCGTAATTTACGATATGCCGTTCATAATATCTTTGTGTGTTGTAAAGACTACAACATGCTAAACTGTTGTTTATCGCGCAGCGACTTTTAATCGTGTTTTATAATTCATTTATGATCGCAAATTCAGTATTGGGTCAGCTACGGGCTAGTTCATCTCTCGGTGGAACGCACATATTAGGGTCTTTATGATATTTTATGGTCGACAAGAACGGCAGAGCCGCAACTAGTCAGAGTTGTCAAATCGCCTGAAATAGAGCAGGCGTTGCGCGTTCGCCTATATAAACATTCATTTAGCACGTATTGAATAGTGACTGAAAGCTTTGAAGAGTTTAAATTTCCCGCGGAATCAGTTTCATTCTGAAATGTTGAGAGGATTTGATGAAAAGGGAACTGAGGGAAAGAAGAGCAATTCCACTTGCCAGCTTGGGAAAGAAAATGTAAATCAGATCCCTGACTTGAGAAAGGCGGCGAGTTTCCGCCTTCCGATTGGGGAATAGGGGAATGAAGTTGATCGGTCCAGCACTGTTCTTCCGATGCAAATGCAACTCTCACCGGAGAGAGCCAAGGGTTGGACCAGGGGTTTGAGAAGCGAGATGCGCGGTTGTTTCGTCGCCAGTTGATATATCGTCCCTCAGCAGTTGGCAAAACTCTCTCTCAGCCAGAGCGAATGTATTTTCATCCCTTGCTGCAATTCTTTTTTTTTTTCCACCCAGCACGAAGCAGGCTTTAGGCGGAGCGCTCACTAGGCGGCACTGGATCCGCACCCGTTTCTGTATTAGTTTTTATGAGGATAATACACAACGTTTAAAGGGATAAGGGATTAAATCCGTGAACACCTGACCACCATGAGTTTCTCTCCACGCGTACGTGCTACCAGTATACCCGCCTTGTAGATCTCCAGGGTTTAAATACAGGGGATGAACGTAAATAGTAGGGTAGGCCGTGCGATAGGCCAGGCAGGTACGTGTTTTACTTTAGCAGCTTCGCAGAGAAAAGATATAGTACAGTTTAAGAGACCGTTTTCAGTGCTAAAGAGGTTCGATGACATTCCCATCCGATACACGCTCTAAGGGAAGTAAAAGTTTCGCGCCTCCGCCGATGGTATCCCGCGAGATTCGAAGGTAGGACGTTTGCATAAATCAAACTATACACTATATACGCACACTTTGGAATAGGCGTAGAAGTTTTCCCCAGGGTGCAAATATCGGCATCGTTACTTTCTATGCCGATAAAGGAAGATCGGTCCTTCGGTCTTTTCCGCAATGCTGGAACGACGATCGAGCTTTCGGGAACCCAGTGGTCGCTTAGCGGACCCGCCTTGGGAAAAAGCATCATAAATAACGTTCAACTTTAGTTCTCTCCTATGTTTCAACGTATCACCGTCCGCACGTTCTCATTCCGTTACTACTATACTTCGACTGCTACTAGGAGTAGTAGCTACTAGTGATACTATACTAGCAGATACTACATACCCGTTGCCTTTTCCCGTAGAGTACCCTCCTCCCTCTCCTCAATCCCCACCAGGGCTATCCACCCGGCTTTGCTCTGCGAAATATGAGTAAAAACTACGAATAAGAGGGTTGCTGCTGCACGTCCATAAATAACGGAACGCGTGACAGCCAGCCGGGTGGCGCGGCGCGGGGCGTCGCGGCGGTGTGTATGAGATCGTCGTGTACGTGGATAAAAGAGGA
This sequence comes from Hartigia nigra, assembly GCA_031001745.1. Classification (NCBI taxonomy): domain Eukaryota; kingdom Metazoa; phylum Arthropoda; class Insecta; order Hymenoptera; family Cephidae; genus Hartigia; species Hartigia nigra. Next base: position 488,401 of record JARPRG010000314.1, read on the forward strand.
AAGGGCACGTGACTCTCTTTCTCTCTCTCTCTCTCTCTCTCTCTCTCTCTCTCAGCACTGCAAAACCATTAGAGTCCTCTCTTCCGTGCTTCCTGGGAATTCGTTCGAGTTCCGTAAACCTTTCCCGTGCAATGTCGTCGCCAACGGTTTCCACGGGGATCCCTTTTCGATTTGCAAGCCGAGCTACGTTGGGTTCTTCGAGTTTTCGATTCGCTATTCGTGATTCGTGACGTCTCGTGTTCTATCGTTGCCTGCCAACCGGCTCCCCTTTGTTTTTATGGTTTGATAATGGAGCAATGCTGAAATCCTTTTGTTTTCTAGCTTTGATCGATCCGTACGAAACGAACCGGGACAGCGTCGCGTTACGTATGAATGACTATATTGTTAAAACTGCATCGGTCTTTCCTAGATATGTGTATACGTGCATTCTCATACCTACTACATTGCTGGCTGCCATTGTATACCAGTTTTCGTTTTACTCTAACATTTTACGATTATCCTCCATCCACGTTCCCTTTCTTATTTGTTCAGCCGAATGTCGAGTTTATCATAGTACTTTTTAACAAGCTATAATCCAAATCGTTGAATAATTTTTTAGTTCGGTACTTCGTGCGTTCACAATATTACTCATCATACGTTCCATAATGTTATTCAGAAACATAGAGAAGTATTTCATATAGCTACTAGTATGTTATCCTGCGAAAATAATATATGCACCTGCTAATGCACAGACATATGCACATTATACACGTACGGAAGGTGAGGGTAGTTCCAGGGCGTGCAGAACGCGTGGTATGCATCGTGTCTCTGGCGCGCTGAGTACATGCTGCAATATTTACCCTCTATCCCCGGGAAGTTCCTCTTTCCCCGGATCGGAGTGTGAAACATCACGTGTACCTACGTTGTAAAATACGTTCAGGCTCCCATACGCGCATCGAGGGCTCTCACGATTTATGCACTTTCGCGATCCCGTAAAATTCGTACTCCCCTTGAAATGTGCCGCTGCTTCGCAGACACAGAGAAAAGTGTCGAGTGCACCCATCTATATTATCTATCCGTATTGGATGATCGTTGGATAGGAAAAGAAATAGATAGAATGAAATAGATTTCTGAATCATTTATGCGCAGCATCTGCTTAAACTTCTTAAGCTGCTAAAGCTGCAGTGAGCCAACGAATGTCTCTCTGGTAAATGCAAATGTCCATGGACGAGAAGTGAGCACCGATGTAAGACAATGGCTGATTATCTATCCGCGTACCTTGTAAGGACCATACAGCATCCCTTGTA
>JARPRG010000314.1:489786-522804 GCA_031001745.1 Hartigia nigra
AGAAGTGAGCACCGATGTAAGACAATGGCTGATTATCTATCCGCGTACCTTGTAAGGACCATACAGCATCCCTTGTATACATCGGGTTTGTCTACTAAAACATTATATTAACATGCCCGAGTCTTAAACGTCCCGTATACTCGCACTCGCGAACATCGTTTCTATGCTGCGATTATACGGGAGTCGTTCCTTATCCAATGAAGATCATATAGATTGAGGACTCTTGGGTGTTGAAAGAGGAGAGAAGACGAAGATGATCAGACAAAGACTGTGAAACGAACGCGTGAAGAATACTGCCTGATGGTACAGATCCTGATCGTCTCTATCTCTGTTTCTTTCCCAGCTTCCACTTTGGTGGCCTTCTTTGTTGGCCTTTTGTCAGGCCTAGAATTAGATTGCGTAATCCTGTTTGTATTCGAAATGACACCGCCGCTTTGGAGTTGACATTTAGGCACCGAGTCGGTCCGCCATTGTCACTTCGTAATTGACTCCGATTGGAAGATTGGATTTGGATCGTGCCCTGCGCTTCGTTTCGTAAGCGAATTCGTTTCCACAAAGCGACGCACTTTGTTAGGTTTAATTAGCCGAATCGGGGTTATTGATATGATTGCCTCAGGCTATATACGAAACATGTTCCATTCAAAACTCATCGTACACGGTATTAGTCACCTTGGATCTTATTCTTTGGATCAATTAAAACTATTAAAAAAAACTTTCAACTCTGACCATTGTGTCGGTAAGATATATTCTTCTTAACAAGAGACTGCAAAATATTTCACACTCTGAAATTACGGCTAGTCACACCGCATGTAATTCCCACTTATGTACATACATTTGATGTCTCATGGATGCTGAACTTCCCATCGTGGTTGATTTGTAGAAATATGAAAGATTCGACATCTTGCTGCAATCGTGTTCCTTGAAGCAATAAACGCTGTCATTACACGCAAACACTTACTGCCGGCGGTACTACTTGCGGTTAGGAACATGTTCCCTTACGCTTATGCTTTCTATTTGTTTCTCTTGCTTTAACTCATTTCACTCTCGAAATGCGTAGTTTGCCAAGTTTTTTGCGTGCATGCGGTTTATTCCAGCAACGAGGCTCTTTATATGCCCTAAGTACCGCTCAACCGCAGGGTAATGCTGATTCCAGCGTACGACTTTTCGCAACCGCACGTATACATACACCTACCTGTTTGTATATCTAGTAATCTGTCTACCTACCTACCTGCCTATCTACCTACCTACCTATCTACCTACTTACCTTTTTTGTCTCATACGAGAGTGAAAATCTCGATTTACAGGCGTTTAACTTGTAAAAGAGGATTCTTAGACAAATACTGAGTCTCTTCCTGTAACGTTGGATCGGTTCAGTTTCGTGAGTTCGAAAACTTGTCTCAACAAGTTACAAGGTATCTCCTTGATTTGCACCTATAACCATTACAAAAGGATTTCACGCAGGATATCCTTTACGGGAGAACGAAAGAAATGTAACGGGGAGAAGAGTTATATAGTCTTCGCATTCTTTTAGGGTCTTTATAACCATTTTTTAACGAACGAGTTAAGAGTTGCATTTTCTGCGATCAGCACCGATTATCCACGCTCTTTAGCTTTACCATGCATACACTTATATACCAGGGTACAATTAGTATTGTACGGGACTAGACAATGTGGCTGGAGCGGCATTGTTTGCTTCCTCTTATAAAGAAGGTCCGTGTTGCTGCATCACGTTAGCATAGGTTAGGTTACTTCTTTTATACCACAGCGTACGTGGAACGTCGATGAATTCCGTCTCGTCACGAGCGATCCGTACGTTGCCCGGGCAATATACAGGTCGACCGACCTGTATATATAGTATCGCCGCAAGAAGACAGTAAAGAAAAGAATAAACGAATAAATAAAAGGGCAACAGAATAAAGCTTTATTACGTTTCACGCGATGCCCGAACAAAAAAGGAAGGCAGATGATAAAAGAGAGAGTGAAGAAAACGAGAGACTGTCGCACGATAGAATTAATCGATCGCTCCTCTAATACCGCCGTCGCGCTCCCAAAAGCTTCCAGGAAGTGTCCGAGGCTCTCAGAGCTTTTTGCAAGTGACGTAGAGACATCGGCGCGTTGTATTTTATTAAATAAAGCATCTTAAAAGCGAGGTAAGAAAAAAAAAAGAAATAAAGAGTATACCGCCCTAAGAAGCCGCGGGTCCTTGAGTGGAGAGTGAATCAAGTTGTGTCGGTGCAGTAGGGGGTCGGTGCCCCGACAGTATCGCTCCTAAAGCATCGCCTCCATACCGCGGCACGCCACGCTGCGTTACCGTAACATAACGCTAACGTACTCAGTACGCAGGGAATAAGGAACACCATCAATAACCATTAGGTTCGCGTGCAATTATATCCACATTTGTTAGCGGCGTGTAAAAATAGCGAGAGCACGGGAACGGCGTCGATGTGCGCGAGTGACGACGCTGCGCTAACTCCAGGGGGTTACTTGAGCATGGTTGGTACCCATGAGTGTAGCGTAGGTAAGAGGTATACGGGAAGAAGGAGGGTCACTCGCTAAGCCACAATGCTAATACTGACGTATTAATAAATCCCAGGGGGTACCGGCGCCATTTGTCAGCTGCCGAAGAGAGTCACGGCACTTCGGGTGAACCGATGCACGTACCATTACGTTCTCACGTGCCTAAGTGCATAACGTGAGTCTCTCCTCTGGTGCTAAGAGAGTTGAAGAAAAGGGAAATAAAAAGCTTGAAACTCCGTAGTGTATTGTGGATGCGTAGGTTTTCTTATGGTGATGGTTAAGGATAGAGATAAGGTTGGTGAGGTCAGACGTGGGGAAGGAAGCGTGTAAGTGCCAAGGATAATCCAAGCGAATCCAATCGTATATATATACCTAGCTTGTAATATAAGGTCCACAAGCTTAGCCAAAGCATTGCGGTGATTTCCTCTGGCACTTGGGTATATGCATGCCCATGATGGGAGTGAAGATGGGTTCCCATTGGAGGATTACCTTTCGCGGTGTACCTCGTGCTCCTGAGGTCTTTCCCGTATAGCTTAAGGACAGTCCTGGGAACGTTAAGCATCGTTAATATTAACGATATTCTTTTTGAAGAATAGCGTGACGCGCATGCCTTCAATGTCCTGGAGCATCTCGTTATTTGATATTAATAACGAGGAGAGCCTGTTGGAGTAGACTCAAGAGTAGATTCGAATCATTATAATGGTTCTGGTCGCTACCGGTTAAGAGATTCCTTCATGGAGCTAGAAGGCCGGCGGGCTCTCTACTTGCCGCGGTCATTTGGTTCTTCTAATCACAGACTCCTGCCCACGTTATAAATCATTGCTGGACTAAACTCGATTCTTCATCGATCGGTTTTCTCTATGGTTTTTTGTTTCTCGTGTAGTAAAGGGACCCACTGTGTAATGTAGGAATCTCTAGAAGAAATGATTGGCATATAATTGGCAATTGGTAATTAGTATCATGTGTTGGTCCAGTTTTTTGACCCAGAGTATGGTACATGTGGCGTTACAGCTTAGTGGTAACTACATAAACTACCCATTTACGTAGACGGATAACAATAGGTTTTTCGATCTATTCATAAATTATCGACGTTTTTATGGTCACCTCAGTGTCTACGATGTAGGGAGACGCTGAAGAACGTGGTAGTTCACATGGTTACTTGGAGTGAGTACAATGATGCAGCTTCTTCGGTTGTGTTGATCCACACGTAGGTACGCGAGGTGCATGGGTCACATTCCTCCGGGCATTATTTCCTCGCTCTCTTGGAGCTTCAACAAAAGGCAGCTTCTCTCAAAAGGAACCCAACCCTCCCTGTACCATCCCCAGTCTTCTTTTCCTCCGTCTTCTTTAGCCCCTTCATCCTCCCTGGCCCCGTCGTACCTGGCCCTCCGTCGAGCCTCATTAATAGTATTCATCTGAAAAGATTCCAGCTTGATCGCCCAGGTTATGCTTACCACGACGAGTTCGAACTCACTCTATCCCCCTCCTGGTCCAGGTAGCATATTTAACATTTTTAACGAACTTCGAATGATACATGGCTCCAAAGGATTAAGCTGACCCTTACCAGCCCGGCTCGAACTATCGTCAAAATTCAGTGCATCTCTTACCCTCTGTGAACATCACTGACCTGCGCCTTCTTCCAAATCTTTTAATAGATTCGCTGTTCAGGATCAATCACGTGCAGTAGACATTAGTGTTCCCATCGTTTACACGATTATACTCACTGTCCTGAATCAGGCGCCGTAAAGCACCGTCAAAGGACCTTTCCGTGATTATATATCAGTGATTATACGCAATGCATATACATATAGGCATACCGTATAGACAGTGTCCCGGTCACTTCACTACTCTGTCGGACCGAACGAAGGAGGATAACATAAGGGTACACCCACACCACGTGGCGGGTAGCGACGGGGGGTCGCGTGATTTGTGGTCGCCCCGAGAAGTCACACAGCGGCTGATATATTTTACGGGCGGTCGTCCTCTCGCTCTCCAGTTGGTTGCTTGGCTTTAGCCATGAAGCCAGCAGCCAACATTGTGCCACATATACATGAGCGGTCAGCCGCCTTTACACGCGGCTACATCGTATTTACATGAGAAAGGAGTCGCGTCGCCTCGCCCTTCTCTTCAACCTCTTCCCGCCGTCGTTATATCGTCCTCCTCTGCGCCATGCACGTTCGGCTTCTTCGCCCCCGCGGCCTGACGAGGCGCCCCCTGAAGATCCCTTCAGTGTAAACACGGTTCATCATTATCGCCAGGGGAGCCTATATTTTACGAGGTTGTGGGCCGCTTTTTATACCGCCCATCTACGCTCACTTTTTTGGCCACGGTCAAGGTTCCCCCCCCTGATACTTTCATCCGCCATTGATGGCTATCTTCACCATTGATTCTAGTATGATATACTATATACTCACTTCATTCTGTCCTATGTACCGACATGTTAGGGGTTGCTTTCGCTGGTAAATCTCTTAGAGAATAAACGAAAGTCTTGGAATCACCGGGTCTGCTTTCTGTATCGCTATCGCAAAAGCCTGAACCGAAGACCTATGTGAAAAAAAAAATTTAAACGGCAAAGAGAAGGTACCTAGGTACGTACTATCAGGTATCGAGATAGCTGAGGTAGACGGCGTCGGAAAGACAGGTTAGTCGCCGCGGGGGTCTTACCGCTAAGAAACCATGCAATGGAGAAGGCCTTGCGCCAACTCTTTACACTGCATATAGATATTGGTGTGTATATGTATACTATATATATGCTCTTATATAGATACGTATAGTCGGTACGTAGGTATGTACTTGCGTTTTGCCTTGGCGCTTTTTAATGCTTTTATACCCACCGCGAGGAGCTATCGAGGATCTTGCGCCGTAAGTCTGGAACTTTATGTTTGCGCGGCCAACCTCTCCCTTTGCCATCACCTTAACTTACAATTCCTTTGCACGCTGCGCTTTCGCTTGCTTGAGACGTCTACGTCGCGGTGCTTGTACCTATGCCGCCTTATCTGCTCCTCGGCAACGAAATTTCCTTCCGCGCATAAATTCTCTAACAGTAAATCCCCAACTCGCATTGGGCTGGCTCTCTACTTGCCCTGGGCTAACATAACGTTTCCACGGACTTCTGTAGAGGATCGCGATCCTTCGACGATTCCATTACGGAGCTGAAAGTCTCATGCGCCTTTCGATCTTACCACATACCTTTTTACTCGGTGGAGTAGAGAAGCTAGGAAGCTCTTGTTCTTCCTCCTCTTTTTCTCACATACTTGCTCCGGACCTGCAATCGGTTTTCGCTTAAGTGCCAACTCGGTAGCGTGGAGCAGGTAAGCAGCTACGAATAAACTACCGGTTGCCTGTGAATATCCTGCGGATCGGTAAAAGCAAAAGACAGAGAAAATAAATAAGGAGTAAAAAGAAAATAGCTGCAATTTCCTGCGTTCTTGCCAGGAAGCTTTACTTCAGGAATGGCTTGCTCCAGTGAGGAGCACCGTCCGCGAGTAAATAGTAAGATCCTAGAGAGGGGAACGTTAACCTAGGTCAAAACTTTCCAGCAAGAGCAATCGGGGTAATAAGTTAAAGATTCCATTCATTGGAAGACTCCCTCTTACGTGTCTGGGACTTCTGCGCAAGGCCTGCCTCAGGATCTCGTTCATACGCGCATCGCGTTGCTGATGCCACCAGGCGATATCGATATCTCCACCAGGGAGAGAGTGTCGGTGGTTATGGGAGTAGGAGGAGAGAGGAGTGCGAGGCTTAGAGATACTCTCAGCCAGCCTCGGAGCCGCTAATGTATGTAATTGATCTATTGTGCGATGCATTAGCCCTCCGGGCACCAGATAGGTTATCCTCTTCGGGGTAGAAGGTGCTTCTCGATGCGCAGGGGTCCAGGAACGTAGGGACCTGAATGGGGAACGGATTCGGTAGAAGCTCTCTTATTAGTTCTTTGTGTCATTAGATTAGTCTAATGTACCTCCGCCAGTCCCTTCTCTTCAGTCTCTTCATCCTCTTCATTCTCCTTATTATTCTCCATTTCGTCTTTCGCACTGCCTTTCTTCAGAAACTTGATTATATTATATACGTACCGACATCTAATGAATCGTTATTCTTTGGTTTTATTTTTTCCGAACAACACTACCATTTGTCAATGTTTTTCTAGAATCTACTATTGTTGTGCAAAATTGATGGGGATCTTTATTATTTATGTACGAGCTTGGACGATTCTCACTCTATGGAATAATAAGCTCTTATAATGTGCGAAGGGTTGGTGACTGCATTGTGTTTTCGGGCGAAAGTCATAGTTAGGCTTGTCGACACGTCACCTCGCATGACTCAAAGCAACCCTTCGTTTTCTACATGAGCAACGGCAGCGTCGTATGCGGTTCACCGCAGGCCAAGCCATTGACATATTTTGACTTCAGGGTTGTTGCTTCAGCATGCGGTTTCGTCGGCAGAACGAAGGCGTCCGCAATCAAATTAGATGTATTTCGTGCACGTGGATCCGCAACTGCATAGAATATCTATGCGAAGGAAGCAGATGCGTATAATTGGATAAGGAAGCGAGAAATTATACGTACGATTCTACGTAAAGTGGTTTTAACTATGGGATTTTTGGTCGCGGACAGGTTGTCATGGCTGCTTTGAACGTGATACCTCGATAATTTCACATAATTCGTAAAATCCGTTAACGGAAGCAGGCTGATGGTAGTCCAGATTCTTGAGTATATATGATAAGTATACTATATATTATATACTGTAGGACGTTTATGAAGTTCACCAGAAAGCTCTTACTCTTCCAGTATTCCCCCTTGCTGTGTGACTAATTGACTTCGTATACCGGACGAGATTGTCTAATTATTTGTTCAAACCGATTTCAATCTTAGCCTCTCTGCTGCGGATTGACGGCGTACGCTTTATACTTAGACAAGCAGAGATTTTTGACCCTCCTAGTCGAGCGTTGTGTCTGTAATAACGTTGTTGTATACAAAAAGTACTACCAGAAAGAAATTGAGTAGATGAAAGCTTTAATACATTGCCTGGTGTTGATTAACAAGATTTACGAAATTGGTTCTAAGTACAGTACCAAGATACCAATTTCATATATTAAAGCCAAATTCAAATGATTTTTTCGTCCCTATTATTATACTCAGTAGGAAATGATTCTATTATGAGATTCAAACTGCTCGCATAACTATTGGAAATATACTTCGCACATCCCATTCAAGAATTCAAGTACTCTCGAGATCCTTCCTTGTTCGAGTGACTCGTAATCGACCAATACCTATACTCATCGCGCATTGCATATATGCTTTTCTCTATATTCACATACAAATTGCATATCAACGAAAAATTATGAATGACTCTCGTGCAGACCCTATGAGAAAACTATTATCTCGAGTTGATTATGATTGCATGACTGTGAAATTGCTCGAGCGCAATGGCACGAGGTAAGGTATAGGTAGGTAGGTAGATAGGTATAGGTAGGCAGGCAGGCATGTAGGGTAGATAAAGGTACAATCATATGAAAATGAATGGAATAAAAGGAGATAGAAGAGAAAAGCGGTAGGGCTGTGCTTGCATGACTTCGTGAGTTTCTAACAATCGTAACTAGCTTTTGGTAGGCAATCTGTGACTGGAACCACGTGGTGTCTTCCCACGTCAAAGTGACAGACAGACAGGCAGGCAGGCAACCTAACGGACGTACGTACGTAGCTGCATATACGTTGTCTGCGTATACTGAACGACGGACAAACGAAACGGACGAACCGGTAGCTTGTATTTTATTCAAGTCCGATGACCGAACAATTACGAGTCTCTGGCATGGCGCACGCACTAGACAACAACGACGCACAGGATGTACCAAAAGGCTACAGGATAATTCGATTGTAATGGATAATTACCCGATGAACGAGACCGAAGAGAAACAAGAGGTCATATACTGTGTGTATATATATATATATATATAGCACACATATATAGTAACGGATAGCACGAACTTACCGATGCACATCCACGCCCGCTTCCGCAATCTTCGGTTAATTTCGTTCAGGATCTAGATAGATTACTTTGGCAGTTCTTATTCCAAGTTGCTCGATCATCTTTAACTTATCGATATATATGTATATGCATGTATATATATTTATATTATAACCGGAAGGAAGAAAGGCTACCGATTTTCCGGAAGCCATATTAAATTTATATATATATAGCCATATTAAATATATATATATATATATATATATATTTAATATATACATATATATTAAATATATATATATATATACACCTGTCAAGCGAAGCATCCCAGCGTAAATTTCTTTGTCATTGAAAATTAGAATGGGATTAATCACTTGTCATGCATTTTTCGTTTGGGTTTTGGAGGAATGTCACGTCATACGTGTCAGTCAGACTGGTTCAACAATGGTGGCTTTTCTTTTATTATTCTCGAGTGAGAAAAAAGAAATTCAGCGAATAGGGAATTGGTAGGCATATATGTATGCATGATTGGTGGATACCACGGGGGCGAGTTTTCATTCAGTCTCCGTCGTACCTTTAATAATAAAGAGGCGAATCGGCCGGATAGTAAGTGCATGAGCTGCGAGGTGAGTTTTTGCCCATCGTATTCTTCTATTTCATTGTCGAGAAAACCAATTTCCTGGTACCTAAATTACGCGGCGAAAAAGCCCCCCCGGTAATATCACAAGTTTCTACCTCGAGTCTCTAGCTACTCGCTGAGAGAGACGGAGAAAGAGTGAGAGTGAAAGAGAGAGCGAGCGAGCGAACGAACGAGTAAGCGAGTAAGCGAGTAAGCGAGTACCGCCACTGGGAGAGAGGATGGGCAAAAACGTTAATTTGAAAACGTCACAGTTTAATTTAAAATTACGTAAGTAGAGGGCCGAGGTCCCACTCCTCTATCCTTCGCTTCTACTGTACCTCTTCACCAACCCTCTTTCTACCAGGGATGCCAACCTCTTCTCTTTACTCTTTACTGCCTTTCCTCTCTCTCTCTCTCTCTCTCTCTCTCTTTTCTTCTCTCTTCGTTTTTTTTACTTTGCCTATACTCTTGTTCTTCACCCTAGTTCTCTCTTCTATATGTTTCTCTCTCTCTTTGTTTTTCCCTTTACCTCTTTGTCCCTTTCTCTGGCATCCTCGCGATCCTGGTAATAATAGCCGCGAACTTGCTACGATTCCGCTTTACTTCGGCATTGCCTGCAATTATTTAGGGAATGAGAGGAATTCTCCAAGGACTTAAAACTCCGGATCCAAGACGGAGCTGCCGTAAATCAAGCTCGGTCAAAACTTGAACGTAATAGAATTTACGACTTGCATCCCGCGATGGTCTGCATTCCCTTGTGGCTATGTGAGAACTTTTTTATTTTAATTTTTTACCCCAAGAATTTTTCGTTATTATTACTACCTTCTATCCGGAATCTTTATGTTTATGTGTATGTATGTATATACATATACACCTATGGCAGGAACTGTCAAGACCCTCGTGCACTATTACCTAATGGCAAGTAGGACAAATACACGCGGAAAAGCATATATTCTATCGACCAATTGATTATTCATGATTAGTCTTATTGATTGTGCGGGCAGATGTGTGATGTAGCGCATAATGTTACAAGGCAGGTGATATGTTTTCTCGACTGGTACGGCACCTCCTATCACTGTTCAAACGAAACGTACGTGACTGGCATTAGGGTCCTCATATTCTCTCATAAAAACAGCTGCCTACACTTATGAATTACTTCTAGACTCCATTCCGATGATTTTCACCATTAAATGTCATCAATGACACTTCTGCTTCCCTTTGTACTCACGCGATTCACGGTTACCACCTACTGAGGTATCTTTAATTGTAAGATAAATTCGCTCACCCCGCCCCACCGTTAATCGTCCCCTTCCTTATCTAGGCTAGCTCGGAAATAAATGCCAAAAGAATCCGATACATCTACTCGTCCGGCAACCTGATACAATCCTCCATCGAGGATTGGTATCTTTCCATGGTATCAAGTATACGCATATAGTGCATAGGTATATATCTATAGTGGAAGCATTTACTTATATGGAATCTACCAAAGACTCTCACAACCCCAAACTATCCCTTTTCCCTTTCTTTATATTGTTAACCTGCTGAGTCGAGGACGATGCACCCGTGAAACTTCATCATTCCTACAGGATACTTTACCGGTTAGCAGTTAGCAGTTAGCCACAGGATTCATGATACATGTCCTTGACCCTGCCGAGTCCTGTGAATCTTTACGTCTCCTTGGTATACATCCCGTACGGTATCTCTCACATTCTCGCCAATCACGCCTTCTTCTTTTCTACAAATACCCCAACGCCAAGCACGTACCCCTCTACACGGGGGACGCACACAAGGAAACGGAGGAGATCTCATCTCGCGAGAGCCGGACCACTCACGCGGCAAACCAGTTTTCATATTTTTCACGGGGTGCGATAAATTTGCAACGAAATACGCGAAAGATACACGAGCCTGCACACGTACCTTGGTTCGGATAAGTTACCAAAGGTAACCGATCGCGGCGGCGGCGGCGGCTGCTGCACTGCCTCGAGAGATGACCAGATCTTCAGTGTCTCTTTTTTTTATATCCCAAGACCTTCTCAGTACTTGCAACTATAAAATTTAATATTGCAGATCTTAAGGATTCCTTTGAAGATGTAGATAATATACCATTGACAAGGAAGCCCCATTGGATATTTTGAATGGCGATGACTTTAACGATTTCATTGGAGTCATCAAAAGACGACTCCATACTATTATATTTGCATAGATCGGTAAATCAGTTAGCAACATCGTGAATGCGGAATAGACTTAGTGAACGTGATCGGGAATTTAAATCTTGTATTAATAAGTTTCTTATTTGTTTGTTTCAGGTGAGTAACTTCTTTCCCGATTGACGGACCTACCGTAAGGGTAAAATACTACCATAATATCCGCACCTATATTACTAGTTGACTTCCACCTGTCAAAAGAACACTGGTAAGAACTGCGTCTGCATTTTCAATTACGTCACTCCGCGACGACCACGCCAAGATTAGTCCGTTCCGCGTGCAGTCAGGCTGAACGGGAACTTCATACATTTCAAGTTTCTCTATCGGCGCATTTCCATCTCTTCACATCCGACTGATTCTCAATGCTTTTCTAAATACATTGACCGTTTTCGACGTGAGTGCTGCCGGGCATGGCGAAAGGCTAAAGATCGGTAGAAACATATAACCAACATGGCAAATAACGATTTATTTCTCATTGAAAGCATTCGACGTGTCTGTCGGCTCAGAATATGACTGACCACTGTTCAGAATGAACTGACCGGAAGCGCTTATATCAAGAGAGCGTTTTACAGAAAAATAAAATCGATCGATTTCCTTTTCTTTTTCCTTTGTTACGGTCTCAAGACGTTACTGTATATAGTATATATTTATATTGATTCCAATATAGTCTAAAAATCCGTCATTGATACTTCCATTCATACGTGAGTGTATTTAGGGCTGTCGCATAATGGGTCGTTACGTTTCTATCTAGCGACGCTGCGGTAAGTGTACGACGAATAAACATATGACAGGGTAACAATATTAAAGCGATAGGAAAGTAAAGGTTTTACTTTGTCGGAAGTGACATTCTAGTTTGTCAGACCTATCATCAATGGTTTTCTGATAACGACTCCGCCGCGTCATTCCTTTCATAAATACACGAGATAAAAGTCATACTTATAGACATACATTGTCGTGTCGATAAAATTCGCTCAAGCAAAGCTCGGCCTTTCCCCTTTGCAAAGAGACGACCATATATGTAGAGTCACGCGGAAACCATTCCTGATTTTGACGGATTACCCAAGCGCCACTGGCATTGAATGCTCGCTGCATTCTCTGAACGCGATTCCACGTTGTACTCGCGACGGCATACGAATCGCGCGCGGAAACGCGCAATCGTTTAATCGCGCGTGTATCAAACAATCGGACTGCGGCGTCACCCGGCAACAACTCTCCACCGTCCGTCCGGCGTCCGCTCGTCTTCCGCAGAGACAAATAGCGCGAAACGGTCCAGTGGGCATTTGATTGTCCGTGCTATTATGAGTGACGTTTTCGTGGACGTGGTACCAACTGGTCATATGGAATTGGCTCTGGTATCCCGACATTGCAGAGATATCGTTATACATACTGAATTCTGTTTAGCAATATAGTATATATGGTATAAAGTATTAACTATATATAGATGGATTAGGAATAACAAGTCTTCAGTAGCTGATGTTCTGTACGTAGCATATGGATGCACTGTTGTGTATTATATGTATATAGGTATATTGGTATCTTCCACTTATGTAGGAGGATCGCGAAGGGCAACGATGATTCAGAGATATTTATGGGGTGCAGAGTGTTGCTGTGCGAGCTGGGCATCCTCCTCGAGTCGAGTAGAATTACACGATGTCGGCGGTGATATAACGTCCTAGCTTTTCTTCGGTTAGCGGAGGTTCTTTTTTGGGTTGCTGAATCGGCCTTTTTGGTGCATCCTTGCGCACCTAACCCAGGACAAACACTATATCATCCTTAAGGAAGGATCATCCTCGATACGGTCGAAAGAAACGGGTTTACTCATATCCTATATCGTTCTGTGAGATTCTGAGGATTTCTCCTGAGATTTCTCTTTATTTCGCATTGGATGTCACAGGGCTAATTCCTGGGATATGTTTCGTAATTGACATGCCTTAATCTGTCTTGATGGTTGTTTTATTTTTAGACATAAGGATGCCTTATTTTGTTCATGTATCACAAGGTGAGAGTCTAATGTGTAAGGAGAATTTAGGAAAAATGGTGACAGACTTGAGATGCCTTTTGATGGATTGGTTGCTTAAAGGAAAGTCCAGCGTTCGTTAAGTGTTAACCAAATGATCCCCGGTGACCCCAAGTTCTTTTATCGACATTTTGATACAAAATGGCTGCTCTCTACAGGGAGTCCCTGCGTAATCTCTCTCGATTCAAATTAACACACGCAGTGCTCGACGGGAGGTCCACTGGCGTGCCACAGAGAACTCACATGGTATGGAAGAGATAATATCGCCATACATCCAATCCTTTTTGTCTTTTCTTTTAAAGTTCACCGGTGTCTCGTTCTTTTTGTTGTTTTCTCGTGAAGCTTACACCCAGTCTTTTGTGAAAAGGAAGAAACGTCGGATTTTTCGATTTTTACCGAACCCTTGCATACCGACCAATCCCTCTGTCTGCTTCTGGAATTTCGAGTATCTCTCCCTTATCCAGTGATCAAATGCCTTCCTGTCTCTTCTGGATAGTAAAATCTGCCCACGGTTACTTTATGCTAGCGACAGTAGTCAGATTGGCATCGTACAGTCACCATTGAAAAATGACACTGGTTCTAGAGGTACTACATTGGTAGTCAAAGCGCCACCGTTAACGAAGATTCAGATAGACGATGCATCGTGGTGAGTGAGCAAATTGCATCGTCAGAATGACTCGACTAATTTCGTACCTGGCTGGAAGTTAGTTCTCTCCGCGAAGAAATAGAGGGCGGGTGATTTAACGTATGGGGGTGTGGGAGGGAAGATTGGTTAAAATGATTGTGCCGAACTAGACACCAATAAGTCCATGATAATTACATCAAGGTCTTATCTGTAAGTCGGACAACCAGGAAGGAGTCACCATGTTGTTTGGGATGCTCGACCTCCCCCTTTCCAACCCTGGAGCATTCTGCGAACCGCGGAATGAGGGCTGTTTTATATTAGCGTCGAGACAACCCAACTCTGATATCTGTTTAATTATCTAAATTGTATTGTTTCGTATCCAGCACGGTAGAAACGGGTGTGACGTAGGGAGATAGGTATAGTGTAGGTTAGCAGAGTATAACGGTAGTGTGTTGGTGCTTGCTACACGCGCAGCATCCCTTTTCCTCTTCTCTCGATCTTTACTTCCCATTCTCCATCTACTCTCTCCCTCTTTCTCTCTTTTACTCCTTATTTCTTCGCGAACAGAGGACTGTAAGTGGAGAGTAACCAGACGATCTTCTATCTCTCCTCGAATCTCTTCGTCTCTCTTTCACTCTCCGCTGTTAGAGCACCCTTTATCTCCCTTGCTCTCCTACGTCTTCCGCCTTCCAGCCATTATTTATTTAATTATCAAGATGAGTTCCAGTTATTTACGTTCCTCCACGGGACTCCCTTCTTCTCTGGTTCCTGTTCCTTCTTTCTCTCTCTCTCTCAGCTGTGTCTTACTCTTTTTCTCTGTTAGTATATCAATGTGCACTCTTCTATTTCCAAATTGGATTAATGAATTTTATCCTGTATACGCACCTTTTCAATATGTGATATCGGATAAATAATATTTTTAATATTCCTAGTAATTCGTATTTTGGCAATATAATAGATAGGTTGTTTTGATTTTGTTTAACAAATTAAAGAATGTTCACTAGCACCAGAATCAAAAAAAAGAACACGTGAGAAAGAAAAAGTGAATGGTAAAGAAAGAGTGTAGTTGGTTGGCAGGGGATAAAAGAACCAAGAAGGGTCGGTGGATTTGTAATAAGAATGTCGACGTATAAAGCTGTCAATAAACGCGCTGACCCCAAACGTAATTTCAGAGCGGCGCTGGGAAAACTAGCATTGGCTTGAGAGGACCCCGAGAGAAAAGGACGAGAGAAAGGAGGGTGCAAATGTCTGAAAACGAAAGAATCAGAGGTGCCAGCTAGTATAGGTGTGCAAGAGGGATGGGAATAGTGGAAAAGGGATGAAACAGAAGAGAGAGGAGCAAGTGGAAGAAATCGAGAAAGAAGAATAAAGAGAAGCACGAGAAGAAGAGTCGAGTAAGAGCGGAGTGATGCAAGCGCCTCTGCCGAGGTTATATGGAAATGTTGGTCAAATATATCATTCTGGCTTGACAGTGCAATTCTCTTATCTGCCTTGCGCCGCCTGCCGCTACCCCAAACCATCCCGGCTCCAGGGGCGGATGGAATGGGGATCGGGGGCTGAAGCGCCCGATAGAGGATCTGCAAACACGCTGCCTCCAACCCTCACAGTCCCACCCTCTGGCTTCCACCCTTAGTCACCCTCAGTCACTCCCGAGATCCCTGTATACTCTCCATCCCACTGCGGGTCCAACGAGATGACGAACTGCCGGGCAAAATAGAGCGGAATACGCGGACTCCGAAAATACGCCTATTGAAGTGCGGATCTACAGACACTTTCCAACATGTCAAACGATACAAACTCATTAAAATTATGTACACCTAAATTTCTCGCTTGTCTGGTACTATGACAAGAAACCTAACCTAACCTTGCGTGAGGAAATGGTTTTGGTCGTTAGCACTTGCCGATTGACAGTCCGTATAATCAAGTCGTGTTACAGCTTTGGTTTTCTCCTAAATCATCGCTCACAGCCATTGATCTCGTTGCATACCAAGATTTTACTCCCAGGGCCATCAATTCATTTGTAATCTTCAATTATCGCGTGTTTATTAGTCTTATCGATTTATCGCGTGCCATCACGATCGAATCTTCTTCCCAGGGCAGTGCTTCTTCTCTTTCAATCTCTTTCCTCTCTATCAGCGGGACACCTCCCATGAACTAAATGCACGCCAAGCATTTCCCATGCTGTCCAACCTTCAACGCCGCTGCTAAGAGACTCACCAGCAGACGCGTATTAACATCCACCCACTTGCACACTACAGCGCAGGGAATGTGTTGTTCGGTTACGCTCCTGATGTATTGCCAGCACTTCATCTTCTTGCTGGTAAACACGAGAAATCGCAAGTGAAGCGTCGATAAGAGGAACGAGCGAAAATTTTCGGACGATTTCACGAATTCTGTCCCGAACGATATTCACTGTTATTATTATCGAACACGTGACTCTATTTGCACGTGCAAGTAGCAGACTAAGCAAACTACAGTCTACTGATATGTACATGTATACGTATTAATACGTTGCCACTATGTTGATTTTGTCACAGGAGTAAGGGATGACGCACAGAATCAGTCTGCGTGAACGTAAACAAAAACCATGATCTCTATTATACTTCTATTTTTATTCTTACTTACTTTAATTAAATATAATGTGATATTATAAATACCTCATTTTCGAAGTACGAGATTCTTCTTGAAATTTCATGCGAATTTGATAAGTAATTTTAATAGGGTTTTTTATTTGTCGTCTGCTAATTATCGATAGAATGTTTATGGACACAATTAGAACGTAAGCTTCGATAAGAGTATATTGATAGTAGCTTTTATCGACTGCGGAAGTACAACAAGGAAGGGAGGAGTGTGTGGAAACAAGAGAACAAGGATCGTAAAGGAGAAAGCCGAGAAAGTGTATGTACAGATACATTTATAGTGTACTATTATAAGATGATCGCAAACGCCCGAAGGAGGCGCTGATAGCAGAGGACGATCAGTTTTCCTTATCAGTCTATTCATATCTCCTCGCTTTGTAACCGCCCCACTCTATAATTGCTTCTTTTAACTAAGATTCTCGGATTTAACTTCCTATCCTCAAGCAGGCTACCTCTTCAGCCAGCCAAACACTTCCTCGAGGAGTTTTCTCGTATCTGCACCTCGATTTTTAAATTGGTTCTTATAACTTTAAATACAGCGGGCCCTGCTTTCCCAAGTTGGAATCAAATCAAAACTGTTTTAAAAGTTTTCTTCCGTTCTTTTCTACGTGGTATTTACGTTCGCTACTTCTGTGTTTTACTTAATTTCTTTCTCTGCCGCTTCTGCCTACTTTGGTCGCTATTCTCTCTTACTCCCTTCATTTACTGTGTCGTCCCCTCTCTCGTTGGTTTTCCACTTTATCCATTTCTCTCTTGCTCCCCTTTTGCTCTTGAGAATCGTTTCGACCCAACGTCCTTGCCCTGAGGTATAACCGGGTAGGTATTTCTTTCTGTACTTAATTTCAGTCAGGTCCCGTGACCATCTTTCATTCTTATTGGAGTCGGGAATATTTTCTTGTAATTTCCTGTTAGTCGCTATAAAAAGGTTCCCTGTTACATTCGTACCCTCAGTCCTTTGGGATTTCTAGGTCCGATTTAGCCTTACTACCTTTTACCTTCTTCTTAATCTACCGTCTATAACACACGCGACTTTAGAAATAATATTTCTCTCCTATCGCGTATAAGTGTGTCGTCTTGAATGCTCGTAACGATTAAAAAAAATATTCACATTCAGCGAGCGGTACTTCGCCCCTGAAGCACAGAGGTCAGAAAAAAGAATGGCAATTAGAAAGATTCATTTTGCATGGTAATTCGGTGGGACGAGCTGGCGTAGCAGTGAACGGTATCGAGCCATTATTTTCTGCAGTATTTTAACGTAAAGCCCGGATTCCTGGAGCCATCGTATCGATTTCGGACGCGAACGAGCAGCGCCATGCCAGTAGCTAGTAGCTCCGGAGCTTTTCCTGCGATGCAATCTTTGAAAGGAGAGCCGCGTCATTACGCCGTGGAGGTGGTTCACGGGCCATTGCCCCCTCCAAGCTACCCTTACTTGCTCCTTTCCTTTCCTTCTCATTCTCTTCTTATTATATGGAGCTCCCATATACCCCTACGGCATACGGCACTCTCGATTGAGAGCGGCCCAATGACACATGACTCAACGTGCGACAACCCCATGCATCACGCTCGCGGACTATCGTACCCACTCTTTCCTTTCTCTTTTTTTAACCCATGGTAGATACTCTTTTCGCCCTCTACCTATATGTAGCTACACTACCTTTCTCTTTCATTCCTCGTCACGCTTCTCACCTTTTCTAAGCAAAGTAACTTAACCTGTAAGGAGGTAGCAGAGGGTCTGCCCAAAATGCCGAAAAGAGAAATCTGGTGCCACGCCTTAGACTCATGAAATCCTTCCGTCTTTACGTTATCCTGTCATTAACCGTAAAACTAATAGAGGGGGTATACTACAATGTAAATAAATATGCTATATTGGAATGTATAATGCAGAGTTTTAAGGGAGCTTCTTTAAGTCTCTAGATCTATAGTAACTGACCAGCTCAACCTGATCTCTGGTGGCACCAGAAGTGACAGTGTTTTCAAGGTTGTCTCTTCTAATCGGTCGTAAAAGCAACCCCATGAACATAGTGTCTACTGCCAGTCGTATAATGTTAGCGACGATCGTAAAGCCGCTGTTTCCCTAAACTCAATCTTCACTTCAACCCTTATCCAGGTTATCTTAAAATAAATTTCTGGCGATTTATTTATTTTGTACGGGAGAAGAATTTTATCATAAAAACTGTTGACAATGCTTCACGTTGTCAAATGCGTCACGGACGTAATAGATCTAGGTACAGTAGCCATGGATCGCCGAGCAGCATCATCTTCGTACCACCTGGTGCACCGATCCGTTCCGTATTACAGGGTTGCCTTGATGCTACCTTTTATTTCGATAATGAAGCCACGGGCGAGACTCTACGTTGCTACTCTCCGGTTTCTGGGTGGTGCATCTCGGGATATCCTTGCTAACAAGGTCCACTTGGGTGGCACGTCGCGACGCTGCCGTACCTCCTTGTTTCCTTCGTGTAATATTACCCGACCGTTTTGCAGGATCGTTTCGCGGTGAACTTCACTTGCCTCGGCAACCCATAAGAAAATGCATTACGAAGGGAAGTCTTCGAGTTCTATATACGCTATCTCATCATCGTCATTTATTACTGCTGCACCCTCCTTGCCATTCTTCCGCCACGTTTACGGCGCCCTACATAAAAAGAGGGCAACCTCGCCGTCCACCCATTATTCCCTTTCACCGAATCATTTCTGATCAGTCATAGCAAATTCTATTCCTACGTCTTCGCCATCAGGTGGAAATACAGAGCGTGAACGCAGTGGGCCCTGGTGCAGACTCTAGGTTTATTATCAGGCTAGGCTCCCAATTAAGCGGCAGCAGCTGTGAAAATTAATGGAGCACAGCTTTTAAGATGTAATTGGGCACATTCATAACTCAGGGGAGAGCGAGTGGGTGAACGAGCTAGCAAACTAGTGAGCTAGCTAGAGGTATAGCTAGGAGGTTGGCCTTCTTGTACTCAAGTGCGAGCATATCTGTAGTAGGTATTCTCTTGTGGATAGAGAGACAGAGTGTGGTGGCTAGAACAGTCGAAGTAGGGTAGCTCTTCGACTAAAGAGGGTGTGAGGCTGCTTCGGGAATCCCCGATGCCGTACCCCTCTCCTAGTCCCTTCCTCAATATACTTCCTACCCCTTTGCCCTCGTCGTCGTCTCCGCGAGATGGTGATAGCGACGATGTAATAATACTGAATGACGCGGCATTGTGCGCTCGAAAGGCGTCCGGAGGGTGGCAGCCTGTGGACGCCCCTTCAGACGCTCGTAAACATTTCGTAAATTTGCTCCACAGGTGTGCCATCGCACCAACTAAGCCATCCTCACCAGACTGAACTTGCCTATTTACTTATACGTTGTGTGTGTGTGTGTGCGCGCGCGCGTGTCTGTGTATGTGTGTGTGTACGTATATACGTATATATACGGGTTGTCGTAGGTTCACCAACCCTTCATTTCCAATCCTACACAACTCGTTATTCACGTGCTTTTCTGATTTTTAAAATACTTATGTTTGTTTTGTCTTGCATCTTCATGGATACATTGATACTATTAATCAATGCGAGTATCAGCATGTGGTAAATAACATACTATATATATTCTTAAAGTAATTATTAAGGGATGCTAGATTTCTTGATTGAAAAATGTGTAGTTACACTGCTGTTTTATGATGAAAAATAGACAATAAAAAAAAAGAACATCAAGATCGTAGCAGAAAATTGTAGAACTGCTCCAGGCACCCTGCTTCTGTGTAATTGTTCAGGCAATCATTAGCCAGGATTATCTCGCTTCGTCCAGCCAGCCACCCTTTTCCTCTTGCAACGTATTTCGTGTACGTTTGGATTTCGAAGTGGGACATGGTTCGAGGGTCATTTCGGCAGCAAAGGGAGTTCCAGGAGAGAGGGAAGTTGGTTGGAAATGGGTTTGATGGGAGGTAGAGGGAGGGCCGGAGCTGGGCAGCGTTCCGGAAACTGCGCGCGGATGTTTGCTACCTACGTTGAGTAAGCAATGGCGGCGGTTTCTCTATGGGTGATGGAGGACATTCGTGCTCACGTTTGTGCCTTCCGTTCTGCTTCTTCCTCAATAATCTCGTTGGGTCCTAACCTTTTCAGCTACGGCCATATCGAGCGTCATTTCGTGACAAAAGAAAATACAATTCCAATTGGTACAATATACATTTCTAAAACAGACTTAATCCATAAAACTCCATAATAATTCCGTAATATCATTCATATATCAATAGTAGCTTACATGTCTAATCGAGATTAAGGACGGTTGTCACCAAGCTTTTGACGAACCCTTAAAGATGCACCCTCTAAATGGAAAAGAATCCTAGTGAATATTATCCCTATTATCAATACATTTCGCCTATTAGGCATCCCCGAGCATAACAGAAACGTTGTTATTACGCATAAAGCTATGGACCCATCCATTCGTTCCCTCGCGGGCTCTATTAGCAAAGTGTGATGGAGTTTTGCGAGCGCGATTACACTCAAATGAGTATTACCCCACCTCCTTGCTCTCTAGAGATGAGGGAGCACAACCCTTTACCGAGAGGGTGAGATAGTCGTGTGCGTATACGTACATGCGTCAGGGATGTCGTGGAGACGTGGGTACCCACTGGCAGTAGAATAACCAGAGTGACGAAGGGAACCGAGGAGCAAAGAAGGACGAAAGCTAGGCAGAAAATTACTTTACGCTTCGATCGGCAGACTTACAGGAAATTGTAATATAAAGGTCGAGATAAGAGATGATTCTTGCCTACAATAGCATGTCAATGGTTTGAAGTCTTTGGCCCTTGGACACTGTTTATATATTTGCTTACCTATATCCTGTACACAGTTGGAACTTGGGAAGGAGGGCTGTACTACTATAGTGTATCATGATTACTGTGATAGGGATGCCCATATGCCAGGCATCGAATCTTAAAGGCTTTGACCACATAAATGGACGCATGGACCACGTTCCATATATTTCGTTTAAGTCTGCTTTCCATGTGCCTAGAAAAGTGTAGTAAGGGGTTTATATATGTATATATGGTTGTTATACATATATAGATATAGGTAATATGAGCACATAGAGTGAGTATATACCATATACGCTTGGAAAAGAGGAGGAACCCGGTCGCTCGAAGAGGGCGCGTTATTTAGCGACAATGTGTCGCGCATAGAAACTGCCTTAAAGCAGCCAATAAACGCCGTTACGCGTCCATCCCTTCCTCCTCCGAGCCATGGCCAATTTCGTCAGATTTCGGGAAATTGTTGTTACGTCCGAAACGACGTCTGGCATCGCGCGCGGAATCAACAAACAGTGGCTCGCGGCGTCGCGGTGCTCCCGTCGGGAATCGTGTGCCACCCCCACCTGGCGCACCCCAAAAATCGACCAGTTCTCCACCTCCCTTTGAAGGGCCCATCCCTATTAACTTCCTACGTGCCGCGGCGGCTAAATGTCCCCCTTTATGCTCAGATAATGAAAATTACAAATAGCCTCACACGAAACGTGCGTAGATCCTTTCTCAACATAGACCCTCCCCCCCCACCACCACACACACACTGAGCATCCCTGTGTATGGCGTATAAGCGCCTATATTGGTGAATTCCTTATTGCTTGATTAATAAAATCTGTGCAATATTTTTCGATAGAAAAACAAAATGGCACTTTGGAACGATAATCGGATTCCAAACATTGAGGATTATCTGGTATACAACAGTTTCTCAGTAAATCGTACTTATATTCTGCGCTATTATTATATTGCTACATATGTATATATATATATATATACGGATAGTCCTATGGGGTAAAGCTTGGAGGATTTGCTGAGAATGCCTGATCCGCGACTAATGATCCTGGGCTTGACTGCAACAATATGCGCCAGCTCCCCTAGCTCTTTTCAGTCTTGATTCCAGCACGCGTTCGCGAAATTAGTTTTCGAGATAATCATCTTACGGTATATTGTGTTACCTTGCAGCAGCACACTGTGGGTTCGCTGTAAATACAAGAACCGTCGGACTATACGAGAACATGGATTAATCTAAAGTTATGAAGAATCTAGTGCACCGGTAGTATCTCGATAAGCAAAGTAATTTTCGCAAAGGGACTGATGAACGAGCGAGCGGCGATTTTCTAGTGTTGTAATTTCTACCAATTTCATATACAGTATCATTCTCATCGCACCTACCTTAATTTCATGAAATGTACTGGGCTATTCAGAAATATTTCACCACCTAATAATGATTCTGTCATAGAAATGAAATAGTGGAGCTGGCTTCAATTGGCGCAATATTTCTGAATAACTCTCAATATTAAAGACCATAAGAACCAATAGCGTCTCCTTCTCACCAAAAAATAAAAAAAAAATCAGTTAACGCGAATTCCTCAATGAATATAATGGAATTCCAAAATTCGGTAGAAATGTCTCGGTTCTTTCTTTCTCAAGGCGTAGGGATGCCTTCGAAAGAAATAAATTTAAAAAAATGGCTACCCGTGACATTCGTCGACATTCTCGTCCTTCCCCGTTTCACGCACGGTGATTAATGTTGCCGAACAAATTGTCTAGAAAAACATGTCGTACCCTCAGCTCCCGCACGCGATGTACCCTTTATCTCTTCGGGTCGCGCACCCTTATATTCTCCCTACGCGTGGGACATATACCCAACCTACATTTTATATATATATATATATATACTACTTGTATACATGTACTTGTATACATACATACATACATACATACATACATTACGCAGATGATATCCGAGTAATCCGATTTACTTCGACTTCGCTATCAACGTTCAACCTCACCCAGTCGGGTAATTATACGCCGGGACTTCCCCACCGACCGAATTCGTCTGCCGCCTAACGCCCGATTAGAGCTTGATTAAGCAAAGTCCCATTAGTCCCAGGCATCTATCATCGCGAATTCTGTTAATTGCTGTCCCTGGCAAACCCCAAGAGTCTGCTGTTAGATATACTTATACGTTCGGTGAATACGAGGAAAATATTATGGTGAAATTTTATCTCGCAAACTTAACAGGCATAGCAACTGCACTTAGAACCTTGCACTGCGTATCTTGACGTGAAATATATCTTCTGAAAAAAAGCTATGAAACGCAGAATTCACTTGCATTTTTTTCTTAATCTTCGACTGTGAAATCACGTAAGAATCTTGGAGGCGCTGTGCATGTAGAAATCTGTAAATCTTTTTAGTATCTTTCAATCAGCACGTTGTCCATACGTTAATTGGTGATTATTGTCAATACATGATAATACCTGTACTCTGTGCTGCATACAGGTAGACATGACAATTCTACCTAATACAGGTACTGCTTGGTTCATCCGGTAAACTTGATAGACGATCCGTGACCAAAAGTGAAGATGATCCTTAAGAAGTTAAGACGAAGAAGAAAGACTTCACACGTGTCTGGTTTAAGGTTCGTCCTCACGCACAGCCATTGGCTACCTACGTGTGGTACATAATACCCGGCAACCTGCATAAATGCGTATAACGTAATGCAACCTCTTCCACGCGTCTGGCGAAGAAGTACGACAGACGAAAAAAATCTGGTAGCAATTTCGTGGTATTATTTACATCGCAGCTGGATTGGATCCTGACGGTATATGCTGTGTGCCATGGAGGCGCGAGTACGGGTGCACGGTCTCCCAGGTACCTACGTGGAGCACGTCGCATAAAGCTGGGATTTTATTACACGCGGATTCAAATTCCGCACACGAGGAGAAGGAGAGAGTCGACCCTGTCGGTGGGGAGCGAAGTCAGAGACGGAATACGGGAAAGTGGTTCTACAAATATATATACATATATACCAATGTGGAAAACTCACCCCAATGGCGTGGTTGTACCGTTAACCCATAAACCAAAAGCGTATTCTATTTCGCACGGATAAAAATTCCGATTTTTTATCGTTGACCTCTAAATCTCTCAAGTAAAATCGCGTGGGGTCAGGGAGGGGTCTGGGATAGGTCGACCACGCTTGGGATTTTGTTATGGAGAAAGAGGACGCGTGCCAGGCAAAATGTAAAGGATGGATGTGGAGGGAGCAGAGAATAAGAATAGGTCGGTGAGACGTAAGAACACGTAGAGATGTAGGGAAAGATTTCTCGTGCGGGATGGTAACTGGAACGCTTTAGGGCCATCCAGCGGCCAAGTGGTCAATCTAAACGACCCTTATCTCTGATATATGTTGCTTTTTTTAATCTAAATAACGCAGTTATGCCACGAGGATAACCCTGCTTGCCTTCTGACCGTAAGGAATCTTCAAGCCTCCGGCGACACTACACTCTTTTTGATCGCGCGGACCTCTTTGTTTCATCTGCACCCAACTGTCTTTTTTATGTGCAGTAAACGGCGTGACAACCAAATTTCTTCACGCTAATGGAACGATACTATCGCGTTTTCTTATCCCGTGTATTGCATAACAAGGCCAGTAACCTTATTTCACTGGCATCTTGATTCCATTTCGTATATAAATACTCCTGAATACGCGAGGTAATCCTCTGCGCGTCGTCGAAACAATTCCTACAGAGAATTCCGGCACAACTTCAATCGTCAGGACGGTGTGGATTAGCGGAGTTTCTAAATAGCAATGTATCACAAGGCGTTAATACGAGCAAAAGTAGGGGTTGCTGCCTTCTTGACAGTGGCACGAAGTGTTAGAGGGTGTGGGGCCTGGTTGGCAGTTTATAACGGCGTCAGCAGTTGGTACATATAGTGCAAGCTGGAGTTTAAGAGACTGTTACAAGCTGACGCCTTCGTTCAGCGTCGTGGTAGGGCGTTAGGGTATAGGGTTGTTATATAGTATAGAGAGAGAGAGTATAGGGTGGTATCCAGAGCACCCGGGGTATCACCCTCGTCCGACGATGAGTCTGACCCCGGCGAAGAGGTAGCCGGTGACAATCAACTCAGTCGAGTAGGCGACAGCTGGGGACCCAATAACTTCCTCTCGAAGCGAGCAGCAACGGTACGGCGACGATGGCGTCGGCGTCGGCCTAGGGGTTCGTCCGAATGGCGACAACAGGCAAGCTTGTCTATTACGTATGATATTGTAGTGCCGAGTTGTGGAATTAGTTGATAATAGTTGCGGCAGCCTGCTACTATACTAGCATTGTCGTTGCCGACGCCATTCCGCGCAGCCCCTCTCTCGGGCTTTCATCCTGGAGAAGGGTACAAGGGTTGCGTAATGTAACGCGAGCAACATCCACTAATCATAATTTCCCAGTCTCATTCATCACGCGGCATGTGTGAATCTGGTTATGCACGTGTTACCTTAATTGCACTGTATTAACCAACGACCTCGAAAGCATCAGGGCTAGTTTCTACGATTCGCACTGGCGACAGTTGACTTTCAAAATTTCGATATTTCACAAGATTACAATGGCTGCCATATATAGTGACAGTAAACCTAATGGTCATAGGTACTATGACGATGGAAAGGACATTAATCGCAGTAGATTTTTTTCTAATCCTTTTATGGCCAGAAACGCTGAAGCGACCATCAACATCGGTACTAGTCGATGCTCACGGGCAACGTTGTGCTGGTGCTATCGTGCTACGGAAAATTTAGTGTCGATCCCCCTCCCCCCGGCAAAACAATTATATAAATTCCTCCGGAATTTTCCGAAAAAGCGTTCCAGTGTCATAGATTAAATGCAGCCGAGCGGCCGGCCGCGGCTACGTGCAGTCCAGGCTATCTGTGACACGTCGCGTGTTAAATTGCTTTGTTGACACACATAACCTGTCTACGCGTATCCGATCTATGCGATTACATCCCCATCGCTGGCCCGGTTTGCTTCGCTGCCTCCGACACATCCGATGCTGCGGCTATACGTACGGTATATAGCTAAATCAGTAGAACCCGCTGCGAAAATTCAATATATCTCGCGGCGCATTCACCGAGAAAAACGAAAGAAATAACTTGGGAGAACTATTTCCCCTTTTTATCGATCGCTTCGACTGTTTTGGGGTAAAACCGTACTCAAAATATTGTGCAAATTTATACATATCATTGCACCATTGAGGGTGACAAATAAGGAATTATTATTATCTAAGTCGTCAGGGATCATGAATACATTCGCCTTCTTGAATGCTTATTGAATTTGTCAAATGTAATTTATACGCATGCCTACGCAGCACGTGGGGGTTGTAAGGTAATTTATTTTACACTCATTCTCCAAGTACGTATAAACACGTGCATTATTTCGTAATCACTTGTATTTATAATTTGATTTTATAATTCTAATCCATTTTCTAATATAGCACTCGTTATGATACTGTTTTCATTCTCTAATGCGCTACCCTTCGCATTAGTAAGCTCGCTGGCTCTACAGTGAAATTGATTACCAATAGTGCCTACGAGCTTGCTCCTGTATTCCGATAGTAATGACGTTTTGATGCGAAGCCCGGCGCGAGGTGTATCGACTGCAGTTAACTAATGGACGCTCTCCGATAATTACGAATGGTCGCGGAGTAAATGTTACCGTGTGCGTATACGCCAGTAATCATCGTTACAGAGGAAATTTCTGAATGTCAAAAAGTTATTAGCAAAGTGTACTCTGAAACAAGTAAATCTATAATTCAACGACATTAAGTAATTCGAAAGACAAAATTAAAGAAAAAGAAAAAATTCACAATTATTTTGTTCTCTACATTTTTAAATTATTTTTTTTTTACGTTCCAGCGTGTTTACGTGGATCTATATAGCTTTGACAGGATAAGAAACGGGATACCGTATAAGCAAATTCAGGCATTATTCATATATGCAAGTAGAGTGTACTAAATTTAGTCATGGTATGGGAGGTCATGGAAGGGACACCCTAGCGTAACGTTATGTTTTATGCTTTTTTTTCTAGAGAACCGTCATATGCTCGCATCTCTCCTGCTTCCCATAAAAGTAATGAGCGTTATCACCTCCGTTATAATGGAGTCTGCTCATCGTCTAGAATTTCCCCCATAAGTTATATTGCAGACATCAATTCAAGTGAGATCAATTGAGCCAGTAGATCCTTTCATGGCATCGGTTAAATCTTCCATTCGTATAGTTTCATAAAATCGTGAAAAAAAAAAAAAATAAGTCCGTGCTGCTTAAACCGGAAGGCCTACCGATGACGAAGCAGGTCAATTTAATTTTTCCATTCGCATGAAAACTCCATGGAAAGAGAAAGATAGACAACGGTTCGATGGTGTCTGTAGTCTATTGAGTCTAGATAGACGTTCCACTGTGTGCGCGACCCTCATAATCAAAACTGCATTAAAATGCTGAAAGCCTGAATCACGGTGAGGGCGCGATGAAAAGTGTTTTGTCATCGGGGGTGAAGCGTTAAACTACTTCGTGGAACAATATGTTCACCTTGTTTCGAATCTCGTTACGTCACTGTAAAAAAGTAGTAGTACGTATTCCATGCTTCTTAATAATTCGGCAAAACGTTTATTAAGAATCCGACGGTGCCATATATTACATCAGAAAAAATTTTACGTCCATATATATAATATTTGAACCTCATGTTCGGCCATGCAAATTGCCAGCTTTTTTTTTAAATTTATTAGTTTTCCATCTTGCACGATACCATCAACGTAGCGTTAGTACATATATCCCCCACCACCCATATCCAGTATATAGTAAGATCCAAATACGTCTATATAGTTCATATAGATAGGACACTAGAAGACAGCACAGCAAGAGGACAGCCAAGGAAGAAAACTCTCACGATCGCACCGGGTAAAGCCGAGTTATTTCGACTGTAAAATTTTATCGCATTGGGTTCGCGGGTTAAGTTTTCCGGGAAGCGACGATATTTTTGCTGCTTTTCGCTAGCTGTTCCGTTGGGGCTTTTTGGGGTTGGGCAGTCGCTCCGACTCCTCCAGAGGGATGGGAAGGATGGCGCGCCATTGTTCGAGCGATATTTCAGCCACGGGGGTGGCTGCCAGGGGGCTGGAGTCAGCTGGCTGTGACATGCCGCCTACGCCGCCAAAGGGGAACCAGAAGCGCTTAGAAGCACGGCAACTGGGAAAGGGAGTTCTGCGTGGGATACTCTTTCATCTAACGATATCCGAGGCCTTGACTTTGAGAAGTCCAGCTATACTATACACTCTCATCGTCCTAGTATGTCCTATACATCTAATCCTTTGTATCTAACTATAGCTCTGGTATTGCGCAATTCCTACAGGAAGTTACAGAGAAACTCGTATGGAGAATGCACGATAACGTGCGATAGATAAAGTTCAAACGTACGGCCGGTTATCCGAAATTACTGGTACGTTTTTGTTCCCTCGTTGTCCCGCATATGCGTTTTCTGTTCTACGGAATAACGAAACGATTAAATCTCATCGTTCCCCAGGCTGCCCGTGACACTCGGGATAATATTCTACACAGAATTGGATATCTACGTGCGATGGGATACTCCATTCATTTTCCTGAACAAGTTTTAGGAATCTGTACTCTAAAACTTGGTGAAAACTGGAATGTCCTTTTACCTATTTAGGTAGATCACGCTTCGCGCACTCATCGGTTTTAATCGGATGTGAAGTTTCTTACCAGTCCGTTAGACAAGATCTCTGACTTATAACTCGCGGAACGGCTTTTCCACGACTATAATAGTATACATAGGCGAGAGTTTAATAATTATTATTCATAAGACTCTCTTGGGAGTCGGCCAAGCGTGAGACTAAGCAAGAAAGATGTGCTGCAAAACAAGGGGGCTGCTGCCTTCGCGTTGCGTACGCTGCTCCCCCCCCCCCCCCGGTCCTACAATCCTCCTGCACCCTCATGCCCACCCACTGGGGGTGCCCGACTCAGTCGAGCAGAAACCCAATCACTTCCGGCGTCTGCGCCCATTAGGGTGCCGCGACGCTGACGTCGGCTGACGTACGTCTACCCTCCCCCTCTTACTCCCTATACATCCAGTCCTCTCGTCTCACCTCATCGACCTCCCCCCCCCCTCCCCGCTCCAACTACCACCCCGACCTCTTCCATCCTCTTCCCAAGAAACCATCATCCTTCCTATTCTACAGATATAGGAAGCAACTCCCTCTTCCCTACTCTGCTTCCATCCCTCAGACCTCGTCTGACTCCGAAACGGACCGCAAATCTATTGTTTGAGAAGCGCTCGCTCGGAAGCTCCTTCAGCGGGCTAATGATGTAGCCCGGACGTTGTTCTTACCACTTTTCTATGGATTTCTCGGGAAATGAGTTCAAAAGCCGATCTCCTAATGATGCTTTGATACGCGTCATTGCTGATTAGTAGATACTCTCTGCTTTAACGGAGAACATGTTTCCCGTCACTATTATTACATGAATGAGTTGGATTTTGTGCACAGTCAATATCATTTGTCTTATTTTTGTTGCAGGTTTATCAATGCGAGACGTAGAATTGTTCAACCTATGATTGACCAGAGCAATAGAGCCGGTAAGTCGAGCCCAGTTTTATCAACAGACAGCTACGCACACTCACATGATATTTACACGCAAAATCATTACAATGCGTTATCGCAACACAGTGGACATCAGGGATATGTGTACACGCCTTATCATAACACTTACAGCCATGATCCTTATGGATTGATATAGGTTAGCGTAGGTGTGTTGGTATGGGATGATCGACTTCTTCCTTTTTTTTTTCGACTAGTACGATACTTATAACCATAAAGGACTTTAAGATAATGATGATTCAGGCGCATTATTGTATGCTACGTCTGTGGAAAATTTAATTATGCTATTACGTAATTGCTATTATATACATTTATTCATGGTGATTGTTCTTTGTTAGACGCTCTTTGAATGTTGATAGAGCAATTTTAAGTTAAAGATTTGCGTATCCTTTAACGTGCAGTTTAAATAATTTTATATGGCTTATAATTATAGAGTTTTTTTTGTCAATCATTTATTAATTGCATTAATGACATAATATGACAATTGTATTGGAAATAAGAGCTAATTATACAAAAAAAAGTTTCTACAGAATATTATTATAGAAATATTTTATTCAATAGATACTTATTTTCTACTCTTAGATAAATATAATAGGTACTAAAGTTCATTTGGCGCGTTTATCATATTCGATAAATGACTTTAAACTTAATAATAAACCGAAGCGCAGCCGTTTGTCTCGCGCTTCTTATGAAATGATAATAAACCAAGTAAGAAAACGACATAATTATGTACTGAATAATGAATGTAAGAATCGCGCGAAGTCTATTTCGGACAATTATCGCGTCAGGCATCTGATTAATTTTCAATAAATTTAAACCCATCACCTAAAATCTTATGCATCTTTATTCTCGACGTTGAGTATTAATCGCCAGGGGAATTCGAAAATCTGATTACTCGTGATTTATTTAATAACTCGAGCTTCTCCGAGCACACAATTAACGTCTATATCGAATGTCGAATTAGCAACGTTCTAATAGTATTACCGATAAAAAAAAAGCCGATCACCTACCCAGAGTGACATCCATAGTTGAATTCGCAGCTGGAGATTGGAAGCTCGCATAAAATTTGCGAATTTTCGCGAGACTTCATGGGCCACTCGTTTACTCGCCGTCCTTCAAATGCCAAATACAATTTTTCCCTGATACTCGTGATTTCTTCTAACCAATTACTCAATTAGCTCAGAACGCTTGACGTATAAACGAAATAATTCGCTAATCTCGCCATTCCTCCAGCCCTTCCATTCCGCATAAAACACTCGCAATTTTACCGCGACAGCAGTTCGTCACGACGCTTAACCCTTCATTACGACGGGGCGACAATCCAATTTTGCGAGCTTCGAAAATTGAAAGGCTTTTCGTCGCTTGTAAATTCTGACCACCTCTCCCCGCAACCCTTTGCTACTGTAGCGAGAGTGGTGCACGATTAGCGAGAAATTAGCTACATATGAGATTACTCGATTCGTAAGTGTCTTTCACTGAGATAATCAACTGATGCACTCCAATAATACTATAGCCTGATCACGAGTTCAATTGTGAGTTTGCATCCAATTTTGGTTACAAAGTATGAATATTCATGGTTTTTCACTGAAATATATTTTTCTACATTAGTATATATTTTCGTAATTTTACAGGAAGCCACGTGTGATTGGTTAACGATTCCATTGCTTACCAATTGTAAAAAAAAAAAGTCATTGGACTCGTGGACCGACTATAGGTAGAGAGAGGGTGGGTTTTCATATTAGTTGACTTTCAAGTTTCGCCCCGTGGGACGAAGTGCGGTTACGCACTCGTAATCTTTAAAGACGTCGCGTTTACGGGACGGGAATCACTTCGTTTGCAGTAAAAGGTGACAACAAGGGATGTGGAAAGGGGAAGAACAGGAAAGATCTTTTCAGGAGGGTTTCAAGGGTTTCGGAGTGAAGGGTGGCGGGTGGGATGGGAGGTAAGGGAGGGTTAGAAGAAGTGGATAACGTCCGGATAACGCCTGGATAACGGTGGGATAATTGGTAGCGGTGATCAGACCGAGTTTTACGATCCGAGAACATGCGGCCCGCTCCAGGGATAGAGAGAGGACTCCTCTCTCATTCTCTCCCCAGCATTCTCAGACTCACCCTTACTCACCATCTCTCTCTTTGACGATACCCTTTTCTCTCTGGGAAAACTATGGCTCTTAGGAAAACTCAAAGGAGTCCGAAAGAGCTAGGGGTGGTCCGACCCAACAGCCCAAGACACAGTACGATTCGCGTACTTTTACGACTGGCCTCTTCCTCCAAAACTACTGGCACCCTTAACCACCACCCTCTCTCTCATAAACACTCACTGAGTTACGGGTTGTTTGTTTTACCGAAACTGGGCTTTAGGGGCGATTTAGCCGTTTCCTACTGTTTTCCAAATGTGGTTTACTTTGGTAGCCAGGGAATTGCTCAAACGCCTTCTGGTTATTGCCGATCTTTCGCCATTACGTTTTTCGAACGTCAGTATCTCGACCCTGTTTTTCCCTAGAATATCAAAAATCTTAATTCAGTTGTCAATTTGATAATTTACTTTGAAACTGTAGTCCACTTCTCTCTCGTTACCACCGTTGAACATATCCATCTGTAGTTCTATGTACATGGCTGATTATCAATAATTCGGCTGCTGGACGAATCAGCGAAATGCACTAGGTTGTTTATATCTGGCATAGTGTCTAGAGAGTGTGCGAGTAGACGGAGAGGAAGACAAGGACGACGTTGGCGCTGAGTAAAGTGGAAACCCATGTCCGCCAGATTATCATCCCGAAGTCAATCCTGATCAAGGACATCCCAGCCTTTTTCTTCTTTACTTTCTTTGCGATTTCTTCTTTTCACTTCTGTATCAGCTCCTACAAGCTTTGCCTCTGTTTCTACATACATTTTTGTCTAACATCTTCCTACTAGACGTCATACATTATAGAAATTTTTGGAAAACTCTCGAGTTTCTCCTCTTCTACATTTTTCGCCGAACTTTGTTAGTACAACAATTAAAAGCTCTTTC
>JARPRG010000314.1:522904-539736 GCA_031001745.1 Hartigia nigra
ATTAAATCTCTGATATAGCACATTAAGTATTAATAATAAAATCTATATTAGGTATCTTAATAGGCGACACCACTAAAACTGAAATTAAGAGACTTTTTAATAGAATTTGTAAAATAAAATTCCGATCCTTCTCTAGATCATTTTCTACTATTCGTTGAACGCGTACACACTGACAGAAGTGAGTGGGACTCAAATTGTCACAAGGTTTCTTCTATAGAAGATGTGAATATATATTCATGTCGCGGCGTTCACTACTGAGTCATATATAAATATTATAATGTATTATTAGTAATTTGAATATACTTAGCACCTCGCTGAATACAATTAAATTTCTAGCCGACCGATTTGAAATGCTTCGCCTTCCTACTATCTACAGATGACATTAATGTGTGATGTCTTTAAAGTGCGCATGACATATTCTCCCTACCCTCTACCCTTTACCATAGCATCCACTCTCTCTTACACTACAGATCGTACCCCTGCCGGACTAATGATAACCGGCAAACACATCATCAATCATACTTTCATTACGAGAATTGCCTGTTCCACATTGACTTTACGTCTCCGGTATTACGATTAGGAATATCTCTGTACGTTGGTTCGACGTTTTTATCGTTACTCCTCGTAAAATGTTAAAGAGCTTTTTATATCATCCGTTACCTTATATCGACAGTCAATGAATTATGGAAAGAAAAGTACTAAGTGCACAGCAGCTGTTGAGAGATCAACTAAAATTTTTTACCTTATCAAAATAATAACCCAGTAGACCATTCGACGAGGTTCTGTGGTTGAATTGCGTTATAAGGAGAAAAGAGAAAAAAAATGGATAATTGTCATGAAGACCACGTGCAGCTTTGCTGCCTATTATTCGATGGTATCGATAACGAATTCCAGAACGAGACCATCTTACACGCCTGTGTTATCAAACCAGTTTCTGATAGCACTCGTAAAGTCCCTATACCTTCCCTTCCTTTAAAATCTTTCTTCAGTCACATACCTACGCACATGGAAGAGAGTTTAACTATGAACTATAAAGCTGCACTCTATCATTTTATGATGTATAAGCCGGCCCATGCTCCCCTGCCCGAGATTCTATTAGGTTTATATCGCACGGGGCGACTTCTGCGTCGTGGTTTATTTTTCTCATAACCAGAAGGTCGCATTTACGTTATGGATAACTTCGAGGAAGTGGCTATTATTTAAATTCTAATGTATCGATATTCGTTTGTTTTATGCTTTTCTCTATGAGTAGTTATCAAGAACGTCCTATATGACCTGAGTGATTTTATTTATAGTCGTTTCGATGACTTCCATTAAATCTTACAAATCCTCGAATCGTTTTACTTGTCGTACCACCATCCCGACTCTGGGGTACTTAAGCTCCTCGAAATTGGGGGTCTTGGGTGATATGGTTACCGCTCTCACTAGCAATACTAGTTGCAGTAGACCGTATTTCTAGAACGACGTAGTAAAAAGGTAACAGCACCCAAAAGTACCGTAAAGCCGCGAGCGTACGGTGCATTTCGTAAAGATTATACGAAGACGGGCCTACGCCAAGCTGGGAGTGCATATAAATAGAAAATTAAATAGATAAGGAAATTTTCACAGGTTTTTATTTTTGAAATCTATCATATTAAAATAATAAAGGTCCTGGTAGATTTTAAAGAGTGTAAAAATGTTCTTGAGACTTTATATCATACAGTCTACTGTTTTAGTAGATATAAAAGATTGCTCGGGTGAATCATTGAAAGGCGTAGCTGTAGTGCTCATTTGAAGCGGCAATATTCCATGATGTCAAACAACTATAATCAATCGTAGCTGAGGTCGATCTCACGAATTATTCTCTTGGTGCTCGGCTTTGACTCTCGGCACCGCGGTAATTACTCTTCCGAGTAGCAGACAACTTTTCAGTAGCGGCAATAACAACTTCCTTAGAATTGCCTCCACTTTAATCTCAATAAACATCGCTCATCCTCGGGGCTCACCTCACCGCCCTTGCAACTTCACGAGATATCTCATGCGGCTTTGCCTCGACTTCTGTTACTTCCTTCTCCTCGCAATATATCGGCCTTTCTTCATCTTCGTTTCTGTTGCTTGCTCCCGTGTTCCGTGGAACTCAAACCACCGACGATGTCATAATTGTCGGTTTTGCTTATTATACAACTATTCCACGGTAGCGAAGGTCAAACCGTTACGCGAACGTACGCACGAGCCATAGATCATTGCAGGCGGTTGGCCGTTTGTTCTCTTGCTCCTCGTTGGCTTCATAGACGGTTGATTGTCATTTACGACTGCCACTTCGTTTTCCTCTTGGTGAGGATGGACGCGGATAGGATACGAACTTACGTCAGGATCTCATCATGCGATCCTTCATGGTGACGATCAACTCGTGCCACCGGATCACTATGTGATTTACGTTCGGTTCGTGGCTCGTTACGTACATGCAGTGAATTTCTATCGATACCATATCAAATACCTAGTTTAGCTAGGTATTGCAAGCTACCTGAACCCATATGAAGGTGTGTTAGGCATCTAAGGCGGGGGACAAAAAAACTATACTATAGATGTAAGGAATGAAATAGATGAGATAAAAATGGAGAGTGTGATGATAAAAATGTAAAATGGAAGGTTGCCAGTTGAATCCCCATCGAATATTCCTGTTACGCACTAGGCAGTTCGTTCAGACCCTTCTGAATCTAGTCGTGAGCCATTCGTCACGCACTCGCTGAGAGGTTCACTTCGATAACGTGGCGATCCCTTCGGGTCCTGCAGATACGCCAGTTTGCGGGACGCTATCTGGCGGTGGTCCCTCCAGAAGGCTGCATCCACTCCATCTCACTTGGCTCTCCGGTCCCTTCGCTGGCCCCTTCTGTCCTTTACTGGCCTTTCCATTCCCTTTTCTACACCGGACACTTCTCCTCTTCCCTGTGGATGTTCTCTCCTTCGCTCTCTTACTCTTTTGCCACTCCTCCCTTCGCGAAGCGCCATCAATCAAGGTTGTCAATTTGTAATGGCGATTCTCTGTGTCCATCTCGGCCTGGGTCCAGATCCTCCACTTCTCCATCCCTTGCTCGTCCTCTCGGGCTCCCCCATTCTACGCTTGAGCTCTCTTCGGATCTCTTCCACAGTGGCTATAACGCAAAACCCTGATGGGGTATCACCAAACGAAGAGCTGGACCATGGCATGCCCTTTGTCGCTTTAACGTTCCCTCGGCATTTCGGACTGTCTCGGGCGCTCTCGGGTATACTCGGCCCTAGGAGACCTGGCTAAATAAAATAAATGTTCAAGGGGACACAAATTGGAGAAATTGGTAAGAGGGAACAGGACCTATATACCTTTATACGGCGGAGCATTCTCTTGTGTCGTTTAAATAGAAGAGAAATATTTCCGTAAATGTCTCGACTATCCTACCGTCATTGCACCCAAGACTGATCCGAAAAACTTCCCGCCTATGGTGACCTCCCTTTTCTTCATCGTCAGTTACTACTACTCACATCGGTATTGGGAAAAGTTATGCCCACTAGGTTACTTGCTGTTGAACTCAACGTTTCATAAGAAGCCTGGCTGACTTTGGCGGGGTTGGGATCTTTTCTACTTCTGCTCCCTGCTCCTACGCCTTGTACCTCTTCTTCCTGGTTATAAGTTGCTTCCTGTTACAGGGAATATAACGATGCCCGTGTCACGTAGCTGAGATATAGAGTTACTTAGAGAACCGATCCCCCAGCATTACGTCCCCAAGGTTTGAAAGGTGCTATAACCTTGCTCGATCCTTATACGACGTAGATCATACGTTAATTGAAATGGGGTGCATGCGTGCCAGTCTTAGAATACAAACGACCGACTTATAGAAATGTTATTATTTGCCTCGTGGGGAGAATCGACGCTCGAGGCTCCTTCAGGAAATTGCACTCTCCTCGCATTAGCATTTCGAGCAATCTTATACCAGCACGCGTCTAATGGAATGTAATAATTGCCAGGCTACATTGACTTAACACTATCGTGCCATCTAAGAATTCGAATGGAATCCCATCGACTTATTTATCCAGTTTGATTTATTTGGTCGACTTCATTTAAAATTTATAATCGTTCTAAAGAAATACCTTACCTCGTAACACACAGCGCTCGTCTAGCACAATAATATACACAGAAAATATCTGATTTAACAACAAAAATTTTATAGTAGCAATTCTCACGTCATTCTTAACAAATACAAGATGTTTCTCAACAACGCCGCCGTTTATACGTTTATACGTTAACTACGCAGCTCTATAATTAGCGGCTACTACAGATTCATTAATTCTAAAATAAATGACTCACTGCTATAGTATGGGAGCTGAGATAATCTTGCTTATCGATTTCCAAGACGATCGGACACACGACCGTGTTTCGGACAAGGACTTTGATCTCTTCCATGTAAACGAGCTTGGAAGCCATCTCGTTAGGAGCATATAAATTGGTAGGCAGGGTTTCTTGGACGCGGAAATGAAGGTCTAGCCGGTCACGATTGGTATGAAAAGATAAGGGCGAGGGCTGAAGTCATGGTCCACCCTGTCAGCCTCTTCCTTCTCTATCCGCTTCACTATACATACATATACTACGCCCTTTCTCTCGAACCTTCACTGCTGCCCAGATTTTTCATCCGGGGATCTCGCGTCCGGTGTATCGAGCCTGCCTGCAAGTGGAGGTTACCAGTCGGAGGGTGGACCTATCTTATCAGTCCGGCATAATGGCCTATTCTATCTCATCTCGAGCCGTTGACCGTTGCCCCTAGAGCACTTGGAGTGGTCGTAGTCCGAACCAGTAATATCAAGCGGGAAGAAACATTTCCAAATACCATTACCTCTGATAACGACAGATACGGAACAATCAGTCTTTATACTTTCTTCATATATCTTTGTTTAGTAATGCAATGTTCCTTATAACAGGGCCAATTCTAGTCGTATGATGTATATATGTATACAGTATATACAGATGTAGCTATTCGTTGACATTAAAATGACGCAAGGATAACTTATAAATTTGGTTAAGTATCAAATGGACTTCATGTTTTCTTGAGTAACACAAAACACAATTTATCGGACAGACCGTGCTCACCTTACATTTGTCCATGAGACCTTCTCAATTATCATAATTTATAGCCGATCGGTTAATTAAAATATCTAAATACTATACGCGCGCCATATAAGAGGAACGAACCCATCCTTTCTGTATAGCTCATACCTTATAAATATGAAGTGGTTTATGGACTGGCCGCGCGCGGCGCTCTCTCGATCATTAATTATTTATCGCGTCAACTAGAGATCCAGCCAGCCGAGAGCGAATCTTGGCTTTGGTTTTATCGACTCATCCAAGGAGATTTAGCAAAGCCCTTGTCTCGCGCCCCAACGTCTCTTGTCACGGATCCAGGTTGCCACTGAAATTTATGTGAACTCGTGCCGGGGAAAAAATCCTCACCAAAGAACTGGGTTAAAATATGCTAGCGCCAATGTTAGGGGTATGGGGGATGATACCCGATGGAAGGGGAAATTAATTTTCAACTTGCCACGGATCGTGCATCCATAAATGCAACAGTTTCTTATACTGACGGTTACGTACGCGTATTCTCAGTCTCTTTAATGAAAACTGCCCGTACCTTTGTTTAAATATCCCTTGTCTATCGCAACACGTCTATAAACAAGTGTTCCATTTATAATCCCACGTCGCTTGACTTTCTTATATCCTCATAATTGATATCTAGAGGATCTTTGGAATGATCCAATTCGCCAGAGAGTATATTCGGTAAGGTTAGCTGGGCGATCGATGTCCACGGACATTTTGCCGTTCTGGGATATCCAAGTGAACACGTTGAGCGAAGAGCGAAACGCGGACTACGTTGAACCTCAGGAAGGGAAGTTGCTTGCTGGAGACAGCGGAAGAAAAATAGCGGAAGTCATCGACCTCCAAGGGGCTATATATCACCGGGATACAGAGGGTGGTGTGTGTGTACGAGGAAAAGTGGAAAGAGTAAGGGCGGGGGGGGGGGGGTGTAAGAGGTAGGTAGAGTAGTAGGATAGCTATAGTGGGTTCGTATGTGGGTGGTATAAGGGTGGCATAGGAACACTGATGGCGAAAGGAAGAGTCTGAAGGGACAGAAGAAGGTGTAGGTTGAGGGTTGAACAGGACGCCAGTGAATCTAGGATAGTAGTCCTCGCGTTTCATCATCCCCATGGTCGAGGTCCTTTCCACTCTGGTTCGGGCCAGCCTGGGTTTATCTTAAATGAGACTCCCTGAGGGCTTAAGTCGGCTTGGCAAGGTTACCAAGGCCTTCGCGGGGGATATATCTCTGATTGATTAAATTCTTGCAATTACATCGCTCCATACATCACAGACCGCCGACAACGCCGCCATGCGGGAGAATCGTCGATTCTGGTGAAACGCATTGTCCTCATCTGCACCCTAGAGGAAATAACCTTTCTTGGTATTTTCTCAGGGAGACACGCGCGTTAATTTTCTTGGATTATCCTGTCGCCTAGGATAACCGTACCAGCATAAACACACTTGTAATATACCAGACAATTTCTTTGATACTTCGTATGTATACTATGTGCCTAGTAAATATTCTTATTGTAAAGTAGTGCATGTACACGGGTTTGGCATGGGTTCCTTTTACCGGATGCTGAGTTCAGCAGAATTTCTAAAATGGAACCCTAACGACTTTCAATAGTTATTCGAGCTTTCGTGAAACGTCAGCATTATTTTTGTAAGAAATTACGTCATCGTTCAAAACTACGAAATTCCGAATGTTTCATGACGCGCATAATCCTTCGTCAAATGACTTATATTCTGCTAAAACTTCCTGGTGTACCTTATAACCACGTAAATCGCTCTTTATGCGTTACAATACTGGATCGACTAGTGTTAGTGAACAAATGAGCGAATGAACGAATAGAAGAGAATCGTTGAAATACAAGAGTAGAATAGAAAGTCAAGGCTTTAGACGCGCCGTCGTAAAAATATATTCCCAGCCGAAGAGGGCGTATCTTTTTTGCAGACTTCCGAGGCACGAGGCGAGAGAGCATTCCCCAATCCAACCGTCTCGCTAAATTGCCTCCATCTAGAAGCACTCCTCTCTCTCTCTCTCTCTCTCTCTCTCTCTCTCTTTCTCTCTTTCTCTCTTCTCTCTATATTTCTCTCGGAGCTATTCCTCCTCGGACTCGTATGTGGGCCACCGATTCATTGGCTAATGGCAACTTTAACGATAGTTGGCTGTAATCAAGGAAGTAGGATGCCATGATGCCGATACGGAGTTACGGGACGAACCGACCAAGGGCGAATAGTGGGGCAGTTAGACGATTTGAGGTAAACAATGAGAAGATTAGAGAGAAGAGAAAATGAGAAGAGGGTAGAGGGGTTGCAGGCGGGCAGATGAGTTATTAGATCCGGAGCTTCCGGTATTGCGTCGCGGATGACCAATAGTTTCATCGAGGGATTGTTGAAGGTTCCGGAGCACATTTCCGGTTTCCGCTCCACGAGTCCTCTCCCCTATAGTATTTCGGCAAACTCTCAGAATCCGCCCGAGATCCTCCCTAGGATGAGGCCGAGAATGAGATGCTGGAGGAAAACGGAAGATTCGCTTCCGTACGATCCACGCGGCTTTCGCTGCGGTATTCAGCTTCACCCTATGGGGATGATTCCATCCCTTACGGATATAACAACCCTCGTAGGCTTTTCCTTAACGTATAAGCCATACGAGTGGCACGTTCCGGTAGCTATTGGTCCTATAGTTTCTTAGGGGAGCCAGTTACTAAGCACGTATCTGATTAGCGAATGTTCTTTGGGACAGTTTGCCACTTGCCTTACTCATGGACCATAGCGTCCTTGTTCGTCTTCTTATCGGCAGTTTAACGGCTCCCCCACTAATTAAACCATCAATTTCGCATCACCAGGAGAGAAACTTTAAACTTCCTTTAAATCTTCTGAAGTTCGTTACTGCTGCCTGCCTCGCGGGAACTGCGGAAACTGATGGTTGTTACTTAGACTGCTCATATCTATCACGGACTCGATGGCAACGCCAGTGGCATGGCGGCCGTCTCCCTCTCATGGTTTTAGCGCAACCTCCTTTGGAAACTCTCCCGCTAGCGCAGAAACAACTGTGCGTTCAACTCGCTGGAAACTCCGCGAGAACACTCGGTGTCGCCGCCAACTAAGTTCGAAACCACCCTCCAGGATTCCTTGTCTAGCTGGCTCTGCTAGCAGCTCCTCGTACCTACCAACTGAATCTAGCTACCTACATACCCACATATATCTATACCCCAGGCAACCAACCAGCCATCCAGCTAACCAAACCAGCCAGGCCGCAACCATAAGTTACTACTAATGTTGTTCTCGTGTTCCACAGACTGAGTCAGCCAGAGGGATTTCGCCTCGTTCGCAAAAATCTAATTAGGCCCTTTTATGGAATTATATTCCAGACCCCGCCCTCTTACCAAAGTTCCTTCTTACCTCTCTTGGATGAACTCACTTCTTTAGGGTTCAGAAAGTTGGGATCCTCGACCAAGTTTTTCTGCAGGCTTTTTTTTAAGAAAATTGCAACATTCGCTCATTCTTCCAAGATCTACCTACTACACCACCTTGCTTGTAACAATGCCCTTATACATATGTATCGATGGGTCACGGTTCCTAATCAACTGTCCCAAGTTGAACACACAACAGACTTTTATGTTACGTGGATATCCACATACGATAAAAGCAAGTAATACATTTAGCAGGTTAGGTAAATGTTCTTCGGATCGTTAGCGTAACGCGAGGAGCGTAAATACGAACGGACTACCGAAACGCGAAAGCTCTTCTTCGCACCAGCTGGTAAACACATAACCGTAACTCGGCGGCGCGCAATGAATCTCCTTTTAGAAGTTTCGGGGTTGTTCGTCGAGGAGTAAGAGGCATGAAAGCCCTGCTCCCTTTCGGATCCCATCCCGGAATACTTTCTCGCAGCTTAGCGGACGGCAATTAACGGCTGCCTCATTTCCCCTCTAAATAAATTAGGAAGGTATAGCGCTCTCACAAAAGGGTCCAACGCTGAACAGGATTTACGTTCCGAACATACGCTTACAGGGCTTTATTGCATTACGTTGCGTTTTTCCTGTCGTTCGGGACTCCAGGATCATTGCCGCCTGGTTATCCTCGAATTTGACCCTACTTTACCTCTCTTTAGGCAGATCACACATGTTATCCACCTTGACTCAATTCCCATTACAATGAACGAAAGCCAATATAGCAGTCAGGATAAAGGTACATATTTCAGTATAGTCCTGAAATCTTCAAGACAATCTGCTTGTATCCTGCTAGCCATGCATTTGTCTTTCGATAATGGAAACGTGAATGGAATTGCACGGAAGGTTGTTTCACGGATCGTACACTGGGGAAAGTTTGATCATACCAGTCTTCGGCAAATTCGCTCACACAAAGCTTATTCCATGAGGATCTTCTCCATGGCGTACTAGGCAAGGATTCCTTAATTTCCCATATTGTGGACTAGTGGCCATCTAAGGCTCCCTGCTGCGTTATAGCGCGGTTTAATCACACTACAAGTGCATCCCTCGTTAGTGGGATATCGCCCGAGTGGCTATAATATGAGACTACATTCCAGGGTGAGTCTCGAGACAGCGGGACGTGATACCACTACTCGTCGACCGTTACTGCTGCACTGGGATCTATAATCTTTCGTGTTGTTAACCAGCTTGGAAAGTGCGTGCGAATTGCACTTGAAAAACACTCTGGAAGGAGACCATTTGCAATAATTGTGATTTACGGTTTGGCGGCTTCTTTGTTGTTGTTCCAAAGGTAGCCGGTTGTTCGGTATGTTTCGATATATTACACTGTGACATGACCCTTATGGTACCCTTGGTTAAGATATTTTTATTTTATCCTTTTTTTTCTTCAAATTTTCATATTATAAAAGTGTAATCTTGAATGGTCTATGATAAAATTTTAGAGCCGATCAAGGATGTGAACGATCTTAAAATTGAGGCAATTATGCAGATATCT
This sequence comes from Hartigia nigra, assembly GCA_031001745.1. Lineage (NCBI taxonomy): Eukaryota > Metazoa > Arthropoda > Insecta > Hymenoptera > Cephidae > Hartigia > Hartigia nigra. Next base: position 532,932 of record JARPRG010000314.1, read on the forward strand.
ACCTTGTACGATTTATAACCATCGACAGCGATAGCGACGGGGCGCCATTGAGACTGTATCGCGATAGATTGAGGTCGCGGCTTGGGTTTAGCATAAGAAAGGCTTAGGAGCGTTGCACAATAGTGCGCCCTTGCATTCAGGGTTTCCACGCTGCCACTCTGCCACTGGCGAATAGAGGGTACGACGCAATCAGTGCCCTTGATTTATTGAGGCAATATACATTAAGATACCAACATTAAAACTAGGGGAGACTCCCACGGATTCCCAAGCTTTATTGCCAATGTCCTGCTGATAGACGACTCGAGAAAAGTCCCTGTCGTCGGACCTAAAAATATCTAAAAGATACAATCTCTGTTATCTTATCATTGCAAAATCAATTATATCCTATTTTTGCGAAACTGACCTAATCTCACATATTTTTTTCAATAATTACTTTTTCTTTTCACACATGATTACATAGTTGAATTTGCATAATATTCACCTAACACCACACACCGATTTTGTTGAATGCAAGAGAGTTGAGTGATAAAAATTAAAAAAAAAGGCAATTACCCAAAATCTCTTGATTTCAACGAATCGTTTTACACAGCTCGACGTTCTCCACCATCTCTTGATTGCTCTTGAGTCGTTCATTGCGAAGTCACCAGCAGCATCCCCCGCTGCTTGTTGACCCCCAAAGAGGAGCTTCACCGGAAGAGCATGTCTAGGAAAGAGAATGGAACACAAGGGAGAATGTCGAGCTTGTCGAATAGCGGCCTGCCAATTACGGAACAGAGATCTAACCGTAGTAACGTGTAGTGTTTCCGCCATTGTCTGCAGGTCCAAGTGGGGCGTATAGTCCGGACGCGACGATGGGTTACATGATGGACGGACAGGCGGCCAGCATGATGCACCGACCACCGGGTGATCCCACCTTCCACAACCAGTACCATTATCCCCCCGAGTACTACGGACACCACTTATAAAAGGTATATAGACAACAGCCATTTATTGACTGAATTCTTATAGATATTATGCACCTATCTACATATGTATCTATACAATAATCAAATCTCTATTTAAATTCAAGTGAAAAAAAATTCGACAATAATAAGAGAGTGCCTAGATAAGCATCAGTCGATAACACGGAACTCAAAGGTTTCCTTGCGTGTTCCAGCTGAATGCCGGCTAAGTGGAAGAACGACGAGGGGGTTCGTGCGATGGACGAAGTGGGATGAAACCTGAGAGCTCCGAGCTTAGGAAGCAAGAGCAACAAAGAGGACCTCGACGAGTATGGCGGCATTTGCGAGAAACGGAACGGAACGTCGAAACGACGAGGAATCCGTGTCCCGTGTAACTTACTCACCCATGCTGCTACTGCTGCTACTGCTGCTGCTGGAGGAACCGTCGATGTCAAGTGGTCTCCGTTTTGTGCCACTAGCTGCGCCACGAGAATAAGGAAGAAATGTTGGACGACGTCACGAGCCACCTAATATAAAGGGGGTTGATATCTGAGGAAGAACAGAGAGTCGGAATAAACCGTCGTGGATGACGGTTAAACCAACCATAACCTACACTAGAAGTGCGGCCAAAGGATTAAGGAGGGTCGCAAGAAATTCATGTGATTGTTCTTTGTACAAAATATTGCGGTGTAATATTGTAGTGATTGAAATATAAATGTTAAATTTTAATACGATTGCAATGGAGAGACTATATAATGAATATATAGTAATATAGGCAATTAGCGGGCATGTACATTACACCGGTGCTCGCACGGAATGTCCACAAGCAAAGACCGATCGTATACTAAAAAAAAAAATATGGGAAACGAAGAAACAAGAAGAACCGGAGACTAGGAGCAGAGAACCGAGGCAAAAAAGGCAGCAGGAAGCCCAAACGTGCTATATTAAAAAAGAGAAATTAAGAAAGAAACGGAGGAACGATAAGAAGGGAACGATGGAAAGGTGGAACGGTGTGTTTAAAGTTAAACTAAATAGAGGAATGTTCGACGCGTGTGCCGGACTCGAGCGTCGACATTCTCATAGGACATTCAATTTGTACAGTTCTTAAATATAAATAAATTTACTAATTAAATAAAAGTAATTATATATATAAATAACACATCCCCCTTGTAATATAATACACGGAGAAAGAAAATGATAAGAGCCGCGCGCCGGTGTAAACGGGTCAAATGAGAGTGCGGAGGGTCTCTTTTTGAGGAAAAAAAAAGAGAGAAAAAACAGAAAATAACTTTACAAACCCTCATCAATATGTAGACAAGACATTCGCTCCATCCCTGTACGTTATGCCGACGAGATGGCCCGGTGAACTCCCCTATGGATAGCTAAAATTAATTATTATAATTTACTATAATATATTGTGTATAAATAGTTAATTCAATTCAAGAGATAGTCGATGGACTCGTTTGGGTTAAGTCACGACCGACGTATACGCTCTCCTGCGTGTATAAAATCATCAGCGATACTAAACGGGAAACGCATAAATTGTAAAATTAATGGACGAATTTGACTAATGTGGCTCAAACTCTTGCAAGTAGATATACTATCCGGAGTAATGACGTAACGAAAATGTCAGAAATACACGTTAGGCGAGAACGAACGTTGAGGCTGACTAGTGAGAGAGAGAGAGAAAGCGAATCAAGAGAATAAGAAAGGACAATGGGGTATAAGGAAGGAGAATAAAACTGAAGTGTGGAAAGCAATGTATTATAGAATATACATATTATATATACAGGTATGTGAGCAGTAGGTATTTAGAGCCCGAAAGTACCGTTCGTTTCATTCATCTGCATTTTCCCGTTCCCGATGCCGCGTTACACCACGTGGAAACCCTTTCTGCCTAAATTCCCTCATTCAAGTGCGTCCTGGCATCATGATCGACACCTCGACAGCCCCCATGAAATCCCCAGGTCTTGGAATAACTTGCTCCGTGGCCCTTTCGAGCGCCTCCACACTCTACAGTCCATACCTATAGCTATACCGTACGTATATTCCCACTTACATTTCATCTAACCTCTCTGGAAAATCCTCCTAGCCTAACGTGACTTAACCTTCAAGGAGCCACACGCGGATCATTCATTTTGTTAGATAGTACCTTTTTTTTCCTCTTTGGTTCTCGAGTCTCTCGCTACGTTATTAAGAACTTCAATAACGGAGCTTTAATCAACGAGTTTACACGACGTTGTACAAAGTTTAATGATAATCTTCTTGTTACTTGTCTTACTTACGTTTCTTCTCTTTTCTTTTCTCTTTTTTTTTCTTCTTTCCATCTCTTTTTTACCACATAAGGGACGTTGTATACGATGAAAACTGTATGACCTGATCGATGTATAAGGAGTGTAAAATGATAATAAGGGAAAAATGTTAGACTTAAGATTTAATGTTCGACGATGCTTTTTCGCGTACTTTCGAACTCTTTTTATTTCCTTGGTGGTATTTTCCACATTTTTCATTGACTCTTTCTGTTCTTAGATGCCTCGAGACCATTTAAATTAAATATAATAGCGGCTATGCTGTCGAGGTGTTGTTACGCGTAACCGTCACGTTCTCGCGATCGAATTCGTCACTAAATAGATATTTATAAGTATGGAACCGATTTTACCGCGATTTCAACCACAACATTTATAAAAAGGTCACTTCGTACGGCTTTGACGTTTTCCTTCGAGCTTATCGTAGTTTCGTCATGTTCGATCCGATTAATCACAAATTGCGATATCCACGTATGTCAGAGTACATATACATACTCCGTGTCGTATGCACGTAATATGCATTGTCTGACGTCACGTCGTACCGATTCCAGGGTATACAAGCACCAATCACGATTTCGTTCGCAACCGCGTATATACATTCTGTTATTAATAAAATCCGTTGCGCTAGAAAAAAAAACCTGGGTGTACCTAGCAGTTATTACATTACATGCCGGATAAGAGTAATCACGTTCCGCTACCGTAGTAATGGATCCTGTTCCCATTGATAATATTTTTTTCAACTTCTTCACATAACAATCTACCTAACCGTTTGGGAATAACCGGTTGATCATTATATTCTCTGGTATACTTCTGATATTTATTATTTTTTTAATTCTATTTTTTCTTCTCTCCTTCGACGTTTTTTATTTTGTTGTCTTCAATAGGATACACAGATTCTTTTTTTTTCATCAATCAAGGCTAAGGCCCGGTCGTACGATCGTTAGCGTCGACTCCAATCAGCGGAACAAGATTCATCCACTCATCAAGCGTCCACATCCTATTCTCCCCTAATTCCAATCTAATCTCCAATCTACTGACACTTGTCTTTTATTCTCGCTCATTGAGAAAGAGTAATATTCTATATTTCTACATGATCCTTATTGCGCGCGCGTCCCTGATATACGTAAAATGTTTTTCAAGGTGAAATTTCTGAAAGGCATTTATTAACGATACGACACAGAGGAAGTTTATTAAAAATTAAAAAGAAAAGTTGATTATACTATATGCGAGAGAGGTGATTATATGAAGAGAAAATGATTATGATTATAACAATATGAAGCACAGGAAACGAGAGAAAGAAAGAAAGAAAGAAAGAAGAGAAATAGAATGTATCTCACTTAAGACACGTATCGCAAATACATATTTTGTGTATTTTTCGACGGTCAGATTGTGATGTAATGATTATTAGCGTCATGTATTTTGAGCAGCAAGGGAAACTAAAAAAAAAGTTATCGATATTTTCAATACGCCTGCATACACGCATTAACATTGTAAATTCTAATATCTTGTATCGTGATGTCATCCTAGTACGGAAGTCCCAGCGTTCTTTTTTGTCGCAAGTAATTTTCGGTCAAGTCTCCAACACGAACGTCGAATTGAATTGAATTCGTACAGTAAAGACTAAACGATATGGAACATAGAAAAATCGTTGTGACTTTTGTTCAAGGAAAACCGGTACAAATAGTATACTAAAATACCCACGTATACTGAAAGACTCAGGTGCGGAAAGTGCAGTTTTGGTTAATTGGAGAAAAACCAATTGATTTTCTTATTGATACAGGTGCGTGCACGAAATAAATGATTTTATAATAAAAATGTATACTTTACCCTTTTTCACTGGGTGTTTGTTATCCGAGATAAATTCATTGAATTCGCCTCTTAAAATTCTTTCTCCAATCAACCTCACAGATGCTATGCCTTCGAACGGACACAAGCCGAAATTCTTAGTAAAAAATAGCAATTACCCATATTAATAGTATTCCTGAAATTATTAAGCTTTTTTAAGTCCATTTTTGGAATTCTCTTATGCTCTCGACTTTTATTTCGAAAACTGCATTTTTTATTCCCCGTCGACTGCATTGTACAGATATTATAAAAAAAACCAGGTGCGATAATTTCAGGCTATATATTCGAATACTATTAATAATATTTATGATATGCGTCAATTGGATGCGCAATAATTTTCGTCACGTTAATGGGTGTTCCGTTTAATTATCTACGATTAGCCAATATCCAATAATTCTTTTCAAACACAGAGACAATCAAAGTCATTCCGTTTTTAAAAAATGCGCGTCTGCAATTATATATGATAGATATGCAATACAGAATCCATTAACAGCGATCATCTCGCGTAATAAATTTTGTCGTCTTTGACGATAATCCAATCGCAGCAAGTTTTTACGAATTCTATTTGTTGACCAGTAAATTGTTTAATTTTGTTAATAATGACGCGATTGGCTCTCATCATTGACGATACAAATTGCCGAGACTCGTCGAAAACGCGCTGCCAATTTTTACAAGACTATTTCGGCTTGCCAATTTTTCTGTCAATAATCGAACCATTAATATCGCCGTAAAAAATACTCTGTATACTTTTATCGGCAGTTCGTTAATCCTCGAATGAAAACATTATTCAAATCAATATTCCTTTGCATCTATTACCTATAGAATATCTTATTGATTCGGTATCTAATTTGCGATCATTGACGTTCTCAATTGAAGCTTTTCTAGTTCCGCTCGAATTTCTCTCGCATATACATATTCGTCTCTAGTAAGGGTGCTAGTCCAAAGTTGTAATAGCGTTTTCGCTTAAGATTAAACGAAAGCAAAAGGAGAAAAATAATGAATCATAACGCGAAGCCCGCAAAGAGATGTATTTTCCATGGATTAACGAATTGGCCGGGCAAATAAATCGTGCAAATCTGGAGAACACGTCCAAAGATAGTGTTCTTATTGTTTTCGTTACAGGGTTTAGTATCCAAATCCTAATAAATAAGTTCTAAATAACGAATGATTAAAACCGAACGCTGCGTATATTAAATACTTCACATATAGACTTTGTGGCACTGTTCTCTGGATTAGAAGGTGCACAGGATTATACGATTATTCGCTTGGTGCAAGAGAAAAGAGAGAAAGGGTGTGCGAAAGGATGAGTGAGACAGTATGAATGGAGATCAAGAGCGATGAGAACAGGAGAGACGGAAAAAGAAAAAGAAAAAAATTAGGAAAAGAAAACTGATAAGAATGACCCAACACATTGGCTGTTCGTTTATAAATGAGTTCATTCGATTGAATCATCGCCTTAAAAATGTATACGAAGTAACAGTTAAGGTATCTAAATAATAATCATATTAGAGGGTAAAAAGTTAAAAAAAAATACAAGGTTTTTATGAAACAGCGAGATGCGAGATAGAAGAGATGGAGATCCTGTGAGAGCTTGATAATATGAATGAGTGAGTAAAAGTACCTATTAGAGAGAGAGAGAGAGAGAGAGAGAGAGAGTCCGTGAATATGTGTGATTGCAAGTATTATACGTGTGCGATGCGCGAATGCGAAAAT
>JARPRG010000314.1:539836-564385 GCA_031001745.1 Hartigia nigra
AGAGAGAGAGAGAGAGAGAGTCCGTGAATATGTGTGATTGCAAGTATTATACGTGTGCGATGCGCGAATGCGAAAATGTGCGAGAATAACAAGTAACAATTGTATAATTACAAGTGATGATAGTGACGAAAGACGACGTTGATAATGAGATAATGAAATCACGATGATGACGATTATGCTGATGATAATGACGACGACGATGAGGACGACTACACTGATGATAATGATAAAGACGATGATGATAATGATGATAATGATATCGACGATCACGCCGATGCTAGTGATGATAATGATGATTATGATGATTATGATCATAATGATACCTAATGATAATGATAACGATGATGTATGATAAGCTAAAATTTATTATATCGGTATGGAATCAGATTTTTTCCACTGTTTGCGTATTGATAACTATTGATACCTAAGTAAAAAAACATGCAAATAAATTAAAAATGAAATGAATTGTGTTCTGCTTTGTAAAACGACCGCTCTTCGATATATTTGCGATTGTGATAGTAAATCTTTTTTCGTGCTATCGCGCGAGCAACAGTGAAATGAATGCAGAGAAAATATTGACTATTGAGAGGAGGAGTGAGTGATTTAAGAACGAGAGAGGGTGAGAGTGAAAGTGAGAGAGAGAATTATGCGAATTGAGCCACAGGTACACTCGTATACAAAATGAACATAGGAGCCACTGGAGAACTGTCGATGTAAAATATTAATATAATGGGACTACGTGCATACGTGCATGAATAATTGTAAAAGGGCGCATGCGTCTCAGAGCCATCACTCACTCGACAAATCACCGATCAGTTGTGTGCCGAACTGATTTATCATTCACTCGCGATGACGTGATGACGACGACGGAAGGATGATGTCAAGGTGGTCTATGTTAGAGAGTGTCCATTGTATAGTGTTTTTTGAAACGTGAGCATTAAATGCTACATCTTGTGTATATACAGCTTGTTCGGATTTATTCGCAGACTCATGAAAAATGGCAGGGCCCGGGTGATGCTCCTCTTATCAGTAATCGTAACATCACCCTCGTTATCCCGAGCGTTACAATTTTTTTAACGATACTCTCGTTGTTCTATATTATAATTTTTTTCTTTGATTTTTTTATGATTTAAAAAATTTCTTTTACAACCATTCATTGAGCATCACTCGAGTTGTGGATTTTTTCATGGGTAGCATGAATTACCTATTTCCAACCCTTGTATATCCTTGTTGACAGTCCATAGAAAAATTGTTATTTCTTTTTACAGTTAGACGATTATGATTAAACTCAATAAGTGTCGTGAGATATACTCGAGTCTTTTAGGGTCTATTTATTTTTTTAAGTTTATCGATTTCATCCGGACGCACCTTGTACGAGACAGCTTGTCAAGTGCACGATATTTCCCTCTAGCCTTCTCTGCGTCTTCCGGATTAACTGAATCACTAGGTAACAGGGCCAACCTTATTTCTGGCTCCGGTAACACATTGCTATTGTAATGGCTCCATAAATCGTTTTGGGTTTCACGCTCGATTCGTGATAAAAGTAACTGGAACATGGGGATTTTAAAGTTTCGTATGACGCAAGTCGATTGATATAGTTTTCCTGATTAAGCTTTCTTTTGGAAAAAATCGAAAACAAAGAATAGAATCTTCAACGATAGCCTCCAAATGAAAGATGAATACATTCTGATTTTGAATTAAGGGTAAGTATTTATTATTTGTCAGAGTAGTACTACTTTACGAAACTACAGGTAGAGAATCCAAATAATGGGTAAAGCACTTCCTGCTTAGAGGGTGTATCTTGACTATGATAAGCTGAGGGTTGTTAGCGAGTCACCGATGGAACTGCTTTATTATCCAACCCTTGACGTTCTCCAGCTTGGCTGGAAAGCGAAAGGGTGCCGTCATTGTATAAAACGCGCATTTGCGAGCCGCACACATCTCTTGGACCGAACTCTGGCCCATCTCTGAAATACGATAGGGAAAGGGCGCATAGTGGGGTTGTAGGTGCCAATTACCACTGATGGTTATTCCATGGAAATGGGCCTCGTTACATGTCGAGAATCGAGAAGGTAGGTTACCAATTTTTTTTGTTCCAAAATGATACTGTCAATGTACTCCACGAATAATTTCCCATTTTTATACTCTGTTCATTGCATAGACACGTATCTAACTTTTTATAAAACAAAAACATGAATCTGTCGTAATTCCTAACAAGCGAAAATGCATCAATCAGACTTCATGGATGTTTTCAAAAGCTACAATGCACATATCGATTTATATATGTTTTATGTATATGCATATATGAGAACTGATATATATCCATAACTCGGAAGCTCCCACGAGCAAACAATCTCGTAATGGCAGGATGGAACGGCTGACTGGTGGTGCGGTAATGAGATATTAGAGGCGCTACTCAAGGGAGTGGCCACTTCGGGGGAGTATAATACCGCGATAGGCAGCCGGTTATACCGCACGAGGGTGTTACGGAATACTGCTAAGGGTATCGGTTTCCCCCCTGGGACACGATTATGACGTTGTCTTCTCAAAGAGGCAACGACAGGAAATTTTTCTCTTTACCTCCTTCCAAGTAGGATGACAATTGTCGATGTTGGCCATTGCACTTACCATATACTCGTATACAAAGTATCGTATGATCTTGTAATTTTAAATGTAATGACCGCCCCTATAATTGGCTATAAACTTGAGGAATTCATTAAGATTCAAATAAAAGAGGATGCTACTGGTGTATTTTTTTATGAATTGGAAATGTTTCGATACCTGCGGACATCCTTAAAGCGATATTTGCCCGTAAAAGCGTGCTGTGGGATAGGTAGGTGTTTCAGGGGATCTCATTTGTTAGCGGTCCAGCGGAGCGCATCGCGACGCTCAGGCCGCATCCACAATAGAAGAGCAGTTGAGGCACAGTAGCCCAGAAGCGTAGAGCGCGGACAGGCCGAAGCGAACTCGCACCCCGAACGGACAAATGGGTGTCCCTGCATATGTAAAAGCACCGCTGTTCGGCTCACCCTCAGCCAGCCATTTGTCAATGTCAAGGCGCGAGCGCCGTAGCCATGGAAACACCCCGGCGGACCGACCGACCGACGGAGCAACCGAGGGTTCCCTCGCTTCACGCGACTACCCCCAGCGAACCCCAGAGCGAACCCCTGGCATACCCCTAGCATACCCCAGGCATACCCCTACAGTATAGCTTGTTCCACTACCAACAAACCCTTCCCACCTCAATCCCAGCGTTCTCCACCCCCTTCGTCCTTTTCTTCTCTCTTGCACCATCTCTCTAGTCCCACATACACCCCCGTCGAGCATGCGCTCTTTTTATTCCTCTGCTTTTCTCTTTCGCCGGTACAGCCAGGAGGGCGCCTTAGGATGACTTGGAAACTGAAATTCATCTCGGCTCTATTGAATCTTTCGTAAAATTCATCAGGCATAACGTCATTGATGACACTTTGTCATTAATTTTTTTTTTTAATGAATTTTTGTTAGCGTTCAAATAATAATTATAGAGTATTTTTTCATTATCAAAGTGTTGACTCCTTCCATCTTCTTGAACCGTAATACTTCTAAGTGACGTATTCTGTATTTAATTTAATTATACGAAAGATATCTCTTTCCTAATGAGTTCATGAATATTTCAGGAAGTCTCTCAAGATTTTTCTTTATCCTAAAGGTATGAACTCCGACAGAGAGCACTAGCTCAGATTGCATTGATAAGTCCAATAGCATTGTCGTCACGTTTACATAGCGACATTCTCGCACAAGTAGCAAAGGAAACTTCCCCAAGGGCTAGCATCACCTTGCGAGTAATGCTCGGTACGTGAAATTCTTTATGGCGGTACAGTCACAAAAGAGACAAGGAGAATGCTGAGAAGAGTCGCGAAGGGGGAGGGAGTTGTCGGACTATGGGTGTAACGACTGCATAGCAAGACAGCCCGCTTAAATATGCAGGATGGACAGCGGTGGTGGCGGCGGCGGCGGCACCAAAACGGGCAGCATTGTAGCGTGCTTGTAGCACGGAGCAAGGGGTGAACTCCGTACTAAGGGAAATGAAGGGGATGAAGGGGCGATGTAGGGTGAGAGGAAGGGAAGGGTAGCAAGGGGATGAAGGTGAGTCGTGAGCGCTTGCGCAGCCGGTAATGATTGACTGGCTCGCTGGCAGCCAACAGACAGACGTTCGCCTACCCGACCAGCCGCCCAACCACCTAGCCACCTCCGCAAACTCCCTCACTCAAAAAGCTGCGATACAATACAGCCAACCTCCACCCTCGCACACATCCCTTTTCTTCCATGGCTGACTCGCGACTACTCCTACATGACTCTTCTGCAACTTTATCGTTGCTTTTTCAACCCCTTTCTTAAACAAGGCGATCAGGCCGTATCGCGTTATCGTTATGTGGTTAGGGTAGGTCGTACAATTCGATTTTCCAATCTCAAGTGAACGATCGATCCTACCCTTATACAATATATTGATCCATTATGTTTCCTTAGAATATGCAGGGGCGGAAAGTCACGAAGGGCCAAAAAGCAATGTCTTCAGGATAATAAGGGGTGGAAAACCTTTATTAAAATCTAATTCTTCAAATCGATTGAATGAGGGGTTAAGTCTATAAAACCTAGGTAAATAGGTCTGTTTAATGAAGTTAAAAATTAGAGATATAAATGGAAAAAAGGATTTGATAACACTACATCACTGTTGAATACAAAAATTCTTTCGATAATCCCAATACCTATGCTTCCCTCCTTCAGCATCTCTCGAAAAAACAGCATAGCTTTCTTTTGACTTTCTTTTTTCCCTACCTTATTCGTCTTCCGTTTTTTCCCTGGCATTTAATCCAATACCACTGGAGCATCCGTCAGGACCAACTGCAAAGGTTTTGTCCTTGGTTAAAATCATGACTCTTCGTAAATTTGCAAGACTCTGCATGTTCTTCATGTCGCGTGAAGTGTAAAACCAACGTGAATTACGGTAGTATCGCATTACGACACAGGCCGCGAGCGATGTTCGACACAATCCTCTGTGTCGTGGTGTCAAGAGTCTTTGGCATTTCGCAGAGAGACCTTTTCGTGCGGACCTCCATGAAGGTACTTTCGAATTTTGATGGCCGCCACCAAAGAGACGAGGATTCACGTGCGTGTCAAGCCGTGACCCACGAAAAGTACCGCGTGCCAACCCGTATTAACCCAACTACACGATAACGATCGGCATTCACGGTAGAAAAATTGCTCGATCCAACGATAGGATGGGCGTTCTCATAGCTAGCGATTAAATGAAACGAAATGGCCGCCGACTGTCGACATTCGCTTAAGATCGCGGAACCTCTACAGTCCGTATAATATACGTATACAAATATAACTATGCATATAGATACGTTTCGTTTCCTGCGGCCATTTTTGGAATACAAAAGAGACTGGAAACGTTAACGGATCGATGCTAATTGCTGCACTAATTCTCTATTGGGAATTGTACACTGGGTATACAATACATATACTAACCAGTCAATAAAATGGTGGAGAATGGCAAAAGTCTGTTAGACTCTGTTAGGGCTGAACGTTCCCTTTGGTATAGAATATTTTCACTTGTATATCCGGCCTTACGTGCGATTTCGTCGAGACACTTGAGCCTTGAGGACACACACGACACGGTTACGATCTTGGACCATGTCGGCAAAGAAGCGGCGCAGGACTAATAAATCGCAGCATGGAATTTAAGTGCGAACAAATTTGTATTCGTACGGTTACACGGGCATCAGCTTCCCATAAATGGCCTTACAACTCGCCTCCGTTGATAATTAATTGCAGGCATTACACGCAAATGAACTCCGCGGGTGTTTGCTCGTTCGAAGGGAAAATAAACTTGAAATTGGCGCTAGGACGAGAACGAGATCCCCTCCTTTCGGAAAGTAGTAGATAGGTACGTAGACACGTCAGACTGCACTAGGTAAGCTCCACCTATTCTGGAAAACTTTTAGCTTCTTCGCTCGATGCACTTGCATAATTATCGAAGAACTATATTCTCTTATTACTTCCTTACTTCCTGCCTATTCGAAACTTTCCTGCTTGTCATACCAATATTCTGTGCTAGACATACATACTGCTCCATTTCGAATGTAGAAACAGATTGAACGTTAATATTTCTATTCTTACTTATTCGGCAATACGAAAGTCGCATATATGACAAAGAGCCTTTACATTGCAGCACTTTTAGCGAAGAAACTTAATATTATAATTTCTACCTTTTTACTTTGCAAAATTGTTTACGCCATCCCGTAGCGGATTTTTTCAGAACTATGTTAATCACTGAGAAGGCCACCTGACGGGATTTTGTCAAACTTGTGCTCCGCAAAAAACAATTCTTTTTCACATTAAAATATTTTCGACGCCATCAAGTTTTAGGAAAATTTCAATTTTCTTGAATTTGAAAAAAAAGCATATTCAACATTTTTTAAGTTACAGCCACACCATGTATTAGCAAAAGTTTATAAAAATACACGTTGCATAGGTAATTAATTAGAAGAACAACGTCATCCCACTGGCAGTACTTAACTAAAAATTTATCAGTAGCTTTATATACAAATTTTGAACACGGTATAGTGTAACACGACTCCTCTTTTGCTCAACGTAATTAACGACACGTTATTACAATGCCCTTAATCTCCGTGAATGCGAATAATTTCCATGGAGGAGAAGCACCAGGGTGGTAAGACGGAAATTAGCATAATATATTGTCGCCTATCTTGGTCAATTAAACAGCCATAAAGCCAGCAGCTTCACCGATCGTCTGGACACATTTCCTACTCCGTCGGCGTCGTGGCGTCCTTCCTTGCGCACTACCACCGGCTATTAATGAATAGCTTCTTCAAGGGGATGGCAACTCGTAAAGCTACCCCTCTTTACCGCCAACATCCCTATGTCGATTAGGTCCCCGTTAACCCTTAGCGACCTCATCCTCGTATTGTCCACCTACTAAACAAACTGTATCAAGTGAAGAATTTATCTCCAAAACAATATAATCATCTGTCGTCAAACCATTTTAATAAACATGACAAAAATATTTATCATAAATAATAAGGTTTTCCTCGTTGCTGTAACAACTGAAGTTATACACTTCTTCCCTCACCACAGCATAACGTCGGCTATTCCCAAGTTAGAAGCCACATCCACTCCACCCTATTCCTCTGGGATAGAAGCGAAAAACTCTCGCTAACTCGTATCTGTATCAATTTATGCTACCGGTACGCCAGCATGCTTGCAGAAAGCGAAGATGGCTTCGCTATAGTAACCATGGAACCGGATAAAGTAAAGAATCGTAGAAGCTTAACGCTGCTCGATATACGCATTGTCTGTCGCGATACTTTTTATAGAAAGAGTGAAGAGTTTGCGAATTCGAAATAGTGTATGAGTTTTATACGGAATTCTAGTACGAAATGTGAGTCTTGGAATTTTCATTGTTGCCTGCATTCCAACCTTGTGCTTTCCGGCATAAATCACATGGATAATTATACTTTCAAATATTAACGTTGTACGTGACATCGTGTCTTCCGTAGTTACTTGTGTTCTTGCGCATTCAAAGGAAAATTCAAATCGTGCAAACTTTCATAGAGTCTATAAGTTATATGTGCATTCGTGAAATTCTCTTCAGTTTAATAGATTACAGTATATTGACAACTGAGATGTATTTGAGGTTCTTTTAGTAGAGGCTTGAGTAATGGGGGCTGAACGACTTTGCCCTAGCTCTTAAACCCAACAACCAGGAACCCTGAATCGGAAGGGTATTCACCATAGAAAGTAACCACCAATAGGGCAGATGATACATTCTAGGTACCTATGGCTCTCCATGCAGAATACAGGTTATGCATACATGGTCAATTTTTCCGCCCTTAACCATAGACAGTTTTACCGAGAGCTTGACAAAACTTCCTTGGACAGGATGACAAAGTGTTTCCGATAAAAATATTTGGTTCAATGTGTAAAATTTGTGAATCCTTAATGCAGGGGGATTAATATATGAACGAGGCAAGATTGGTCAGGACTGGAGCGCATGGTAGACATACTACAGATATATAGATACCTTTTACCCTATACCCTCGTAGGAAGTCAGGAAAAACTCATGACAGTCACATATGTTCATTTGACAGGATTCAACCCCTATTATGATGCGAAGGGCTGTTTATACGATATATATAGAGAGGTTGATCCCGTACGCAAATTAATGGCTGAGTGTTACGCGTAATCCTATATAGAACAGTAAACAACGTAGGACCCTTCCGCATTCTTATACAACCATAAATTATGACGTAAGCCCAAAGGGATCCTGTACCCCGAGGATTAGTAAAGGCACAATGGGACTGTCCCGTACACGTGGAGTGTTTGCTTTTGATTATTTTTTAATTGCGGATTTCGTTTATGACTATTGCGACGCCCTAAGCTCAAGGACAGTTTTCCAGAATCTTCTTCCCTCATTTGATATTTTTACATATACGTTATTCTCACAATTACACTTCACGGTTATTTCTACGATACATACATACACAGCATACATAGGACAATACGCAATTTGTAAACATCTTTTTTTGTGTTGCCGACAACGCAATCGTTTCTCGTCGAGAAATAAATATTCGTAACGACGGCGCGAAGATTATTAAATGTCGGAAAGTTATTACTGGACATCGGTCTTGGAGCATAGGGAGACTCGCGCGCATACACGCATTACCTCCAGATGATTATGTCACTTCAGTAACAAGGAAGGAAGGAGATCGGAGTCATTTGTAATGTGACTCTGCAGAAATCACGAACAAGAGGCGGTCAGGATAGACGCTAAGAACGGCCCCCGACTAATGGTATTAATGTCATTGCTAGTTGATTCCCTGTGTGCCGAACAAATATGTATTTATTGATTCAGTAAAGCCCCCCCGCGTAGCAGTAAGGGGTTCCAAAGGAAAGGGTTGCCTGCCTGCTAACCAACCTTTCCAGTCAGCCTAAGCTGCTCGAGTGCCTTTCAGGTTCGTGATATTAATGGTTTCCAGCCGATTCGAGCCAAATGGAATGGCTAACGTGTAAATCGAGAATGTTTACCCACTGTTTACGGATCTGTCCCCAACAGACAGTTCTTGCGACGTCAACGGGTATCGTTACTTCCACGAAATCAATGAGAGAAAATGAGAAAAAAATGGTTACTGTTCATGTACCTACAGTATAAAAATATTTATGGGCAGCATATATATTATATTATACAAGCTGTTAAATACTTGGAAACTTTTCGTGAGTCGACGTTTCTCTCAAAGACCTTTAGTAGGTTCGACAAGCCTGAATGAACTTGAGCTAGTTCAAGATACCTATATACTATAGTATACGTAGGCATCCGTGAATTAGCAGACACATTCAGAAACGCATTAGGCCCCGCGGAAGGTCCGTACCTTCGAACATCGCGAAGAGATCGTAGAGCATAAGCTTGGTGAGAGCTAGAGGGCCGAGGCACTTTGTTATTCCGGCTGCACAAGGAATATCAGAATGGTAAGCGACTAGAGTCCATTAATCACGCTTACAGCGGGCCAATGTCGCAAGTCACTGTGCACCGTGTAAATGCACACGCGTACCGACGCTTCAATCGTACCTTAATGGGGTATTGGTTCTTATATCCCATTCTCAAGTTATCAAAGAGAAGAAAGGACGTCCTTTGCATATACGCGAAGAAAAGATGCCGTAGTAGGTACCACGTCCATGGAACATACGGAATGCAAGATACGCTCATTGCGAAAGGAATCTTGTTTGAAATTTTCTCTAATGCACTTTGCAATGCGCAACGAGCTAGTCTTGTCAGTAAGATGAAGATTTTCTTAGACCATCCTGATTCGCACGCTGTGACGATTGTATGTGTGATTTTTTATAATGGGATTGTTATTGCCAGTTGAAAATACCTCCATTAATATTGTCAATTCCTGTCACTGATAGCGACTGCATTCGAGATCAAAATTTCTAACGGGGAGTGCTGTGGTAACTCTTGCGAAAGTCACATTAGTCATGCGGGCGACGTTACCTTCGCCGACGTTCGACTTGCGAATAAAGATGTCGCGCGTCGCGACGGCCACCATAAAGATTTCTAAATTTTCCACGAACGAAACTCTAGGAATGGGAATATGGTGGTTATGTGAAATTGTCATAGATCTTGTTATTGTAGAAACGAGCAAATTAACCACACTCGTTCGCGGACGCAATGCTGATATTGGGGCTGTCACTTGCGCTTTGTCAGGGCGTTAGTGCTTGAAACGCTTGTTTTATTAATAAAATTCATAGAGACCCCGCGGTGACTGGTTTCACTCTGACCCTCTGAAAGCCGTGAAGCGAGGAGAGCGCGCAAAGCTAACAATAACAGTGACAACTCTGATTCAATAAAGTATAATATCTGGACCGGGACCTCTGCTTCGGTCTTCATCGGGGTGAGAGTAGAAGACGAAATAGAGGGTTGCCATTGATACCAACATAAATCACAATAGGAATTTGTATTACAGTTACAGAGGCTGGTGGATAGGAAATAAGGAATGTAATAAAGAAAATGGGTAAGGGTAGACAGGGTAGGCAGTCGGGGAGGTTGGTTGCTGCCAGAGGGGTTCGGAGGAGGGGTTGCTGAAGAAACACGAGGAAAAGGAAGATAAGGTAGAAAGGGATGAAAAGCGACTTTGGAAGGGAACGTGGTGCGGGTTCAAACTCTCTTAGTTTCCAGAAGGAGAACGAGGACAGACGAAAGAGGAGGAACGAATAAAATTGCGAATACGGAAAACGAAGGGCGTATGTGACAAATAGGAAACGCCGAAGAACGGGAATCCTAAGAAATAACTCCTGCGTATATTTTTTTCTTTTTCTCAAATGGATATCAGCCTCACCTATATTACTGTTATCTTATTCTACTTTTTTGAGGTATTCTAAATTCACGAAAATACGTAAATTCATTAATTCTTTCTCTGTGGTGGTTTTTATTTTTCATTGTCATCTTTTGGCCGTAATACATATCGACGACGGAAATAATTCACAAATGAAGGGGGTTCTTATGTGTTACCTTAAGTGATAGAATACCTTTACTTAAGACATCCGTTTACTCGGACTACGAAACCACTGCAAGAAAAACAATTAAAAAATATAATTAAAAATTTATATTTTTATTAGCTGCGCGCCTTTTATACGAGAGGTAGAGGGTAAATGGGTTGCGTGAGCGCGAGAGAGTACAAATGCGAGGAACCCTTCGGCTCGCAAGCACGGGAACGAGACAGTCGCGGAACATGGGGGTGGTTTGGGGCGAGGAATGGGGAATTGTAATGAGCAGCCCGACAGTTACAAATGACAGGACGGAATTCGCGAACTGCGATAGAACTCAGGTTCTGGGCTAAAGGCCGTTTTACACGGTCCAAGAAATCGTTTCGTGACTTTGATATTATCGAGGTTGTTCCTTACTTGACAGTTATGACTATGTTGAAAAATTTTCATTTCGTCACGGATTATAGCAATACGTGAGAAATCTCTTGGCCTTTTCGTAAGAATTAATAACTGAATTTTTTGATCCAGCACAAAACAGCCCTAAGGTTTCAAACTACCATAGAGCATTATTGGACAGCCTCGACTGTTTCTTCAGCTGTGCGTGAAAACTGTTATATTAAAAGTTGACGACTATTGATACATTTACCGTCCATTTCAATATGTTTCCTGTACGCAAACTCGTTTCTGCTTTTCTAAGAGATGCCAAAGTATCCATGCGATACCAGCATAATTTTGCCCTCAAAACGTCCTCTTCTCTCGGAAGGTTGCTACTCCGTGTACCCCAGCAGCGTATGTTTACACATTCCGAATGTTCGCCGCGCATGAAACGATAAGGTATGCCGCTAACGATGCTGCCGCGAGTTAATGTGTAGCTTGTGACTCTGGCTACCCCCTCGTAGCCGCACCTACGAGGAATTTCTGATTTCCCCTGCGTTAGTAGGTGGCTACGAGCTCCTCGCTATTTCCCGCGTCTAACGCCCCCGCGAAATTCCAATACCTCTACCGGAACGAACAAGCATTCGACCCTCGACGATTAAAAGGGACGCTCGAACAACTGTCGTATCTATGCGTACCAGCCCACCACCACCCCTTAGTATTTCTCAAATCAAAGCCTTCCGTTAGCAAGTAGAAATATATAGATATACATAACTACAGTACCCTTTCGAATGCTTTAAGGGATGTTTATAAAATTGATAATTCGTCGCTATTTCACCCTCCCTTCCTAAAGGCATCCTGCGTATCAAAGCTCTCCCCGTATCGCGTTAACAAATAGCGGAAAATTCGTAACAGTATTTTGATATGACGTTAACGCGGAAGGCCTTACTCGGTCTCCCCATGGATGGTTAGCACTACACGAAGATGTCTTGGTTGTTGTGTGGTGGAAGACATAAAACCTTGTGGGGCAGGAAGGCCTGAAAAGACGCGAAGCGTCTGATCCCCTAGAGAGCAAATACGACGTCATCCGAGTGAACCCCGAATCCGATTCGGAATAAACTGCATGGAGATATTTTGCGGTAGCCCGGACACGGACTTCCAGAAACCATTCCCCATCTTCTAACCACAGGACACAAACAAAAGCCTAGTTCGTCGTAAAGGGTTTATCAGTCTATACTTATGGAGATCCCCAATGACGGGCTTCTTTCACAATATCCAAATAACTTTATTTTAGTCAATTGGATATGTTCTCTGTATCTTTAAATTTGCTCCTTTGTTTCTAAAGGATTCCGACATTCAGTGTGTAGTACCACTTTGGATAAACGTTTCTATCCTGCATCCTATACGCTCCTTGATAACGAAGCTATTAACTTTTAAAGCAGAGAGTCTTTCGATTTGCCTCATTCACTGTGATTCGATGGTTCCTGCGATACCATCAAGAATCTTCCAGAAGCATTAAAATGGTGGAACTTGTTCTTGAAGAATATTTAAGAGTAAAAGCAAACTAGGTATACTAGGTAACTTCTTGAAATGTCACAGAGTATAAAGGTTTTTTTTTAAGTACATACTTGTATTATCTTGGACGATTCAACAGAACTGTAATGCAACTAGAGTGTACTAGAAATAATGTAATGCAAATAGTAAATAGAAATCCGTATACAACTTATGTGCACCAAGATGAGAATAGGGGTAGCTAGGTAAGGGCTACGGAGCAATATACGGTGAGACTTAGCTGTGATAAATCCTTATATATGAGGCCGCGCCACAGCGGCCCTCTATATGAAACTCCCGCCCGAGCACCCCATGGGATTACCCGTAGAACCACCATCAGAGAAAAGTCGGCGCCAGTGGCGGCCCGCAGAGAAATAGAAAACAAATGAGAACGTGACTGTGGATCGAACGGGATCGGATCACGCTTTGATCACCATGGGTAGGATCACGGATCGTAAGGAACTTCCCGCAAAGCCAGGCCTTGCTGACTTTACGGTAGCCAGGCCTAGTCCTACAAAAATAGAGCGTCAGTTCAAGCGGTAAGAGAAAAATCGAAAACATTTTTTCGGATGCAACTGAACTACGTGACCATAATTGCTGATCATTAACCTAGCGCGATATACTGTATGAATTCAGTACCATTTTGAATTTTCCTCGAAATTAATTCTCGTTCGTTATTTCCGATGTCACACAGAGCGTTTTCCGCTGCGTTTGACGTTATAAAGATTGCTATCGGTGGCGGTAGCGATTATCCATTATGGCAGCATAATCGTTACGTCGTTAACTCTTAACGGCTGCGTAACCGTCGCACTGCGAGTGGGTATATCCCCGGCATTGTTTTATTGCGCCATTCGGAAGCAGTTATCGCTTTGGTGAAAGATTTTCCGGCTGTTTCGTTTGCGGCCACATTCTTGATACGTGAACTACTTGCTCCGCTGGTGCGTAACTTTCTCGACCTGTTTAATAATCGAGCAGGTGGACGATAGAGGTTTAAAAAGAAGATCCAGAAAAGAAATGATTTTTCAAATTTATACTAATATGGATTATGATGGTTAATAGAAAATTTTTGAACGTAACTGGAGATATTAAAGGATGCGAATATTCCATAATAATAAATAATCGTCGTTGGTTTGTGAATTTTTGTCCGAGTGCCAAAAATCGAACGATAATAATTATCGTGAAACGGAATATCTCGCTGAACAGGGGAAAACAGCCGGATGCCATTCCCGTTGTGTCGGCCATAGAACCGAGCGGGTACCGAGTGCCATTGTGTTCGTTATAATTAAAAACGCAATTCGCAATTGCAAATTGGAAAATGGGGAACGCCGTGTTGCCGGGGGTAGTTTATGGGCCGTTCATTGATTTTTATTCTCGGCAAATTAATGACTGCTCGCGATTTCGACAACGACATATATAATTATCGACGGCCCATGAGTTTCGATGAAATTTTACCATTGGTAAAAGCAATACTCGTCATCGTTCAATATACTTTTATTACTAGTCAATCAATCCATATTAATACGAATATTACAACAAACAATTCCAAAATACGATATCTTGATTCATCAATAATATTTTTTTCAAATTAATATCTTGTCACAATGTTACAAATAACCTAACTGGTTAGATCTAAATTTTAGAAAACAGATCTAACTTCACACTGTAGACGACATAAATCTCAACGCTCGTGAAGCACGTAAAATAACATAATTAGCATTATCGGCAGAGCATAGACGGCATATATTGGAAAATTGAGGAAAGAGGTAGAGGAAAAGCCGCCGAGCGTGGCCCATTAGCCACTCCCGGTAATGCGATCGGAGCTAATGGCTGCCCGATAGCGATAGCTCCTAAATAACTCGCCAATACGTACAAAACGTAGGTAAATCGGTTGCCACGATATACGCTACGTGTATACCGATATCGAGAAACCTAAATATATCTACGTATAATAGTACCCGTAGTATAGTTTCTTCTGATAGGATTGCGTATTATGCGATTTGAAAAGCCAGAAGAAGCAGAATAATAAATTAATGAATGTTCACGTGGTCATGGGAAATGATATCCAAGAGTCCATAACCCGAACCTCGAAGTGGAGTAGGTAGTGATTCTTTAAGTAAGTATAAATCCGGATGATGCGGTCATAAAAAGTCCTTGTGATGGTCCCGCCATGATAGCCACAGCGAAAACCTGACTATCCGTCTAAGCAGAGAAGACCCCTCTCCGCCATAAGTTACTATGAGGATTGAGGGTCAACTTTATATTTTTGTCTCTCTCGCGCTTTCAAACGGGGAAGGATATGTCGCGTTACGTCGTGAACTTATGTCGGCCGGATGTCTCGAGTTTTACGATGCCCTCTCCAAAAGAGATCTCTATACGGGCTGATGTGTTTCGTATAGTCGAATGGACTGTAATGGTTCATTTTATTATATCGTAACCCACGAGTGCTACGACTTTCTGATTGATAAGAAGGGCTAAAGGAAACATAGTATTTTCGAGTTCCTTTGGTGACGTGAGGTGTAATAATTGTATATAATAATTTTTAATACATTTTTTTTATTTTTCTAATGAAAATAGAAAGCTTAACATATTTATAAGTTTTGCTTTCTATAAATCTCTCTATACGTATTATATTCATATTTTATATAATATTATATAAATCGAAATTAAGGGATGTTTGGAATCAATTTGATTTTGATTCGTTCGATCTAACTCTGCCGTGTATAACGTTTCCAGCATGACGCGAGTAGTTGCACGCGATCTAATAAATTTTCCCACATTTTGCAAAAGTGCCAGAATTCACTATCCTACTGAGTCCTATGTTAACTATTGCTCGTTCTACTGTTACTAATACTTTTTCTAAGATATTCGCTCAGGAAAAGTTTAGTCTTCCGTGACTCTCCATAGGTAACTGGTACCCCGGAAACGTAAGAGTAGTCACGGATGCGACCGCAGTGAAAACACTTTTCATGGTAAATGTTCCATGACGGTAAAACGGCCACTGGCGTCGGTCCGCACACTAAGGTGTCCACCCCCTAAACAAATTTACGTTCCCAGAAGAAAATAAACGCCTCTGATAACGGAATCTTACGTATTCTCGTTTGGCAGAATTTGCAGCGCCCGCCATGTCGACATATGAACACTATTATTTTATATGGAATATGTCGTCATGTTTGGTGCACAAGTATTCTGCCTCTAATGGTTTTTGATATACGGGGTTGATATAGTGCACTCTCTTTCTTTAGCGTTTAAGCCAGGCTATACATAAAGAAAGATTTCCAGAAAGAGCCACATGTTCTGTTTGTACCCCTTGTGGACCATGCTATATATTACAAGACGTACTCAAACATAATCCGAAACACGCGTTGTTTCACAGTCGTGAATTTTGGTAAGACTATCGCTTAATGGCTTAAAGTGCGAATAGTATGCATATGACAGTTATTGTGAAATTCTAAGTACATTTTAGGGAGACCCGAATATGACGAATGCTAGAACATTCTTAAATCAACTGAACTGTGACTTGATCCTGAAATAGAGACAGGATTCTTGTAGATTTATATCATTCGGTAGCAAAGACAAATATTATATCATCGTATACTACTTGAAATCGTACGACACTTAAAAACTCCTGAATTTTTTGAACTTGTCACCGTTTAAGAATCAGCCATGTTTTATTCTTTATTAACAGCATCAATTCTCTCCAAGTAATATTATCCCCGTGAAAAAGAATACATACAATCAATCCTGACTAATATAAAAAAAAAGTTTATTAATTCTACTAAGGACCCAAGTTCGTAAATTAGACTAATTATAATTTACTTACAATTAAAATGATATTCCTACCACACGAGTCACGCTAAAAACGTAAGAGACTCGTTCACCGATCTATGTTACATAAATACTAATTTTAAGAATATATGCAGATGCAGGTAATATCCACGATATACGCTCGTAGCCGCTTCCCGTCGGTAAGGATAGCCCACCCGTCGTGCTCCCTTCCGGAAGAGTTAAACCGAGTGGTAAAATCAGAGCGTTGCAAGCGACGGAATAATAAATTCACAGTTCGTGCTCGGATAAGAATAATCATTCGTCAGCGCTCCAGTATCAGTTACCCCCCGTGTCGGCTTATTTGTCAAAGGCTCCTTCAATCGGTGACCGAGCCACCCTTGGTTTGACTGTCTGACAAAGCATGCGCTGGGTTAATAATATTCTCACATTTGGACGGATTGCCGCGTCAGCGCCGGATCCGATAGAGACGCGTTAATAAAAGGCTCTGCGACGAGATATGTATCGACAATTAATATACACCGAGTGCCGGTTTGGAGTTAGGTTATATATATATATATATATATATACATAAGAGAAGAGAATCGTCCAGCCAAGATGGAGTCTACTAGTCAGCTCGCAATCAGTAAGGCGAGCCTTTCGGTGGGTGTAAGGAAAAAAAGATTTCTCTAAGATAACCACCCAGGGTGAGTTCAGAGGGCCGCTCGTGTCTTGAGGAAGGAGACGCGTTTCAATGACCACAGGAGGTAGAACTAAAGTGTCGCTTGAATATTCGAGAAAGGATTTTCAAGGTTTGGCTTACATTATGTACAAGTATTATGTACCTAGAATCAAGTCGAATTTGACCGTCGACCAAGAATTAAGAACTTGAGAGAGGATCGTCTTGATAAAAGCAGTATATAGTAGCGCCTAATAAGAAAAGATGGCTACCACGGTCGATATTGGATCATAGCTTTATCTTTAAGTAGATTAATGCTTGTCACGTCCCGAAGCAGAAAGCCTTTCGAAAAACTGTTTGCCAGGGATGGCACGTGGAAAGCTCTGTCTTGGATAAGACGGTTTCGTTTGTGATCGATCCAACGTACCATACTCCAACAGCACATGCCTATATTACTCCAATTTCTCATTTCTCATAGTAAGAGAGAAGGAAGAGGAACGAAGTTAATTTCTATTGGATCGTTTTAATTTGCCTTCCCTTTATGCACTGGAGACATGCTCGAATCGCGGGTATATTTGACATCGATACATACGCGTCGTCGTTCCAAAGAATCGTTGGGACGTGATAATTATCGTGAAATCAAAGAACACTGACCTGACACCCGGGACGTATCCATCGATATTGGGTTGATACTTTGCTACGGAATCAGAGGCTCTTTTGATGTGAAGTAAACGACAGATACAAACTCATTTTCTGAGCCTCGCAAAAACTGTCTGCGGCTGGGATACGCTGGATTATATTCATTTGGCAATCAACTCAATTTTCACTTACTCGTTCCCGCTTTCGCTCCCTTCAGTTCTCCCACGTTTCCTTTCCGTCCTCGTTCGTGGATACTCACCGGCGTCACATTCGTTATAGGCACGTCGTCGATGGGAGACGGGAGACTCCTGTCAAAGTATCGATGATGCCGTTTGGTGTAAGACATGAACGACGCTCGGCGTACAATGAAATACCGACGACGTTACTCTTAGCACAGAAACGAGACAGACTTCCCGTTACGTGATAACGATTAACTTCACTTTACTGAACTTCCATATTACTAAATCAATCCTATCTTGACGCGGACTCGCGTACGTATTTTTACTACTCCTTGAACATTTCCAGGAACATGAATAGAGAGAAATTCTATTATAGGTAGAATGACTTTGAGTAAACGAGTATATGTTGGATATAACGAGGGAAATCCGATGAATATAGACAGTCAGTCTGCAGTAAAATTTTCTGTCTAGTTTCTCTATCTTTCTGACAGTGATTTCTGGGTCATGAATCGCCGTGGCATAAGCTACGGCGCGGCAGCTACTATTTAGCATGACGAGCCTCCCGCATAATAGCTTCGGGAAGCCTCTCTCTAGATATTCGGTCAGCGTCCGGACGTTTTTCCCACCGCATCGATTAGCGTCTATTTATAGTAATTTGGCGTGGAGCCTCAATGTTCCTGGAAGTGCAGCCTGAGATAAGGAATCGTCCTTGCTTTGCGCGGGCGTCGCTGCATCGTAATTGGCCCTATGTGAAGTCAGAGTGGTCTTACCGATTTGCGAATTCACCTCATGTGGCTACCGGGAAGCCGGCGTCGTGCATTGCGATGCGACGACGAGTACCGCCCGTCAATCATCCAAGACGTCTCCGTCATCGCGCACTGCATGTAATAACCAAACATGCTCGGACCATTGATGTAAACAGTGCCGCTTCTCACAGTCATCCTGCAATCCATCTCCTTCCAGATGATTATAAAAATTATAAAAAAAAGTATATAACCCGTAGAAGAAATCGTATCCAAAAAAGCTCAATGAAAAAATTCCACAAGCCATACCTATATCCACAGAACCTTGTAGGTTCTAGAACCTCTCGTTCCCATCCAATAATAATTCCCTTTGTCCTGGTCAGACTCAGCCTCAGAGTCCAAGTTAGAGTCCGCGGTCCGACCAGAGAGTTAGAGATGGTATCGGGTTGCGGCCGAACGGAACGTTGTTACATTCAAATTAGAGTGGACGACGGTATGCGTACCTGAGCGGGTCGTTGTCGTTGGTATGGTCGCTTATACTGCTCAGGGGACAGACATGGGATCGTATTCAAAACAGCGGGAGGCTCCCAAGCCCTCGAGCCGTCATGCGATCTTGTCCTTCCACAAGGAGCGCGTCCCATCGCGTTCCGTCTCCAAGCAGAATTTCAATACACTCGTATATTTAACGAACACTCTGACTTGGCCGGTGAGGACGCCCGTTCGCAGCGGAATCGCTTTTTATATTTCCTTGCCGAAGATAGCAGGGCTGACTGGAATCGGAAATTTATCGTTGCTTAAACGGCCCCGAGCTTGAGCCACCTTGGCAGCGATTTAGGCAGACTTGGATGGCACTGTGAATATTACCAATACAGGATCCTACATTGGCGTGTACTTTACTAACTCTGTATAAATTTTCATTATATTTAGAAATTATTTTGCACAGTTTAGATTCTTACGCATATAACAGTACATCGTGGATCATAGTCGCAAGGAGTCTATGAGTTCAAGGATCATGTTTCTTGAGTTGTTGAGATGCAACTGGCGGTATTTGTTGTTAGAAAATCTTAAGGATAATTCAGTGTGCAGTTTGTATGAACATAATGGTACTTTTTGTTCGAGATGCTTCTCGCTTAAGTGTACTCACGCACCGAGTATAGCGCTTCAATCGCACCTACCATGGTGAGGACGGAAGCTTTGCAGACGGCGGATACGTTTCTCTCGAGTGTATCGGCAAGAGTAAGCGACCTTGCCGATTCACCGCCATGCAAAGCGCGTCCTTCTTTTCGTGGAAACTTCTTGACTCTCTGCAAGCCGCGGAAATAACACTTAATTGTCCGTAGAATGTACGAGGAATGATCAATGTTCTCATGAATGGCAAGAAGACTCAAGAACACCCATTGCGTAAATATCCTTAAACCCTATACTAATCAGACGTTATCATTTTCTAATAATACGAGAATAGAACATTTTCCGATTCCATTAATTGAATAAATTTCTATACCTTCTACTCCCTTCTCAAGAGTATCTGATTAGTTCCCTAGGGAACTAAGAGAGGCACGTGCTTTTCCTCTCGAGTATTCGCCACGTGTACACCACCTACGTATCGTGCCACTCGCGATTATGAAGATTAATAATTCAGGGACTGAAACGTTCTTACGCAGCCGCTTCCAATCATCCGCAGCAAGAGAAAGCCCAAACGCCCCCATTTTCACTAACCCAGGACGAACCCTGACGTCATAGCTTTATTCGATACTTCTATGGATTTCTCTTTTTTTTTCTTCTTCTTTCTATCGGTTTCTCATGGTACTGGTACCTACGAAGATTTCGCCACAAAGAAACGGAACTGCGAGAGAAGAAGAGTGACGCCCCTCGAGTAAAGTATGGCTCTGTTTACTCGGAGCTAATGGCCGCGGGATCGACCATCGTCCACCGTATAAACTCGCCTGACTTACTTCTCTCTGCACTCACTTCCAGCGCCCGGGATAATCGATAAGACAACGTGAATCAGTTTGTTACATGCAAACAAAGAAATACAACGTTGCTCTGTATAAATATCATTGTTAGATAAGCCGAAGACGACTTTAGGAGGATCCAGAGAATGTTACACTTTGTCGATTAATTTCCTTTCTTTGTCACCTTTTGACATTCTCCTTGTGAACGTCCCGACGCTCACGCTCTTCTGGACAATAAATTGACATTGACGCCCTATTCCAAGAAGACGCAAGACCTCCATTCGGCGTGTCGTGTTGTGACATCTCTGTCCATTCAACTCGCACATTGTCTCCACCTTCATCTGGCCACCTTCGACCTGTGTTTACATACGACCACGTTCGTACTTCACTTACCCGTGACTAGCGACAGATATGAACACGAAACGAATTCCGCTGTTTCTTTTTTTTTTCTTCTCGTAGGAGGACCTTTAGATCATTACGAAAAGTCAAAGTATGAATGATATGACAAAGATATTTGTGACAAGCACATATGCTTGTTAAGGAATTTTACTTTTACTTTATCAAAGAATACGTTGGCATTCTAGTGTGAATTTCTCACGAATTTTTTTTTTATGGTCACGTATACAACATAAATTTTATATACGGAAATTCGAATTGGAGATAAAAAATAATTAGTATAACGTACATTTAGGTGAGAAACGATAACATCACAAGCTATTAAAAATTTTTGCTAATAACAAAGGTATTTCAGAACGTAAAAATTATTCAAGCCATTTTGAAAACAAAAAAACAGCTACAAGACAAATCACAGTCGTTTAAAAGTTTGAATTATAATGACTGCCTTTCGATGTTGCAGCATCCTATATGTGCGTAAAACAAATTTGTAACCGAAGAAAATTTTCCCGTTACAGTGTACAAGAAATACATAAGATACATTTACATGAAAGATTGGTATTCCCACTTTGACAATTCCTAATGTTCTATTATTCCCAGAAGAAATTGTCACAGCATCAGAACACAAATACTTCTCTCACATATGTATATACGAATACCCTACAATATAGTATAAGAAATGATCCAGCAGCTGATTAAAACATTTAACTAAATCAGACTGTTCTCCAAGGTTCCAAAGCGCAAATGACAATTTTATTTACGATCTCGCACGATTCGCTCGAAAGGCCAAGCAGGTATGCTCCCAGCTGCGCGAGCAAATTATTATAATCGGCGCGACGCCTTAAGTACAACAGGTCCGTGACAAGATGTGGCAGGATAAGGATGATACGTGTCTCATTGTCGTCGTCGGATGGGCAGGCGCAGGCAGGCAGTCCATCAAAATGCACGACGTTTCACCGCAGCCGATTCTCACTAGCAAAGGCATCAAGGCATGAAAGGTAGAAAGGACCCTTTGAAGTGCATGATACCAGAAGCAGGCGTGAGGACCGCCACGCGCATTAAATCACCATCGAAATACATTCAATCGCACGGTGGCGTTTCGCGTCGCGAGGTGGTCCTCATTACCATGTCGCCTTCCGAAGAAGCATCGTGCAAGCCTGGTGGTCCTTGTACAAAGTAGTAAATAAAAAATAAATTCCTTGGATTAAAGTGCGCGGGAGATGGACATCTAGTCTAATTTTTAATTGGAGTTGTTAGGCTTTCTCAAGGATCCTTGTATAATTATTTCAAGCGGAATTAACAATGCTGTGGACAGTAGGGTATACCCTGTCATGAGTAATCACGAAGAAGATATAGATAAAGGATGATATTATTTCGGTGGCATTATTGTATAGTATAAAGCAATTGAGAACGGTCTTGGAGGTAGATGATAGGGTTTCCGATTCTGGAGATAAGGACTCGACGCTCCGAGTAAATTTAAATGGCGAAAAGCGATCGTTTCATAAGTCAACGCCAATCAGCAGTCGGTAGGAAGGAGATACGGTAGAGAGTGGAGAACTGCAATGGATAAATAGAGAGGATGGAACTGCAGAGGACGATGTACATAAGAAAGGAAGACTTTTATTTGCTCGGAAAGAGGGAACGGATATAATGGCACAAAGCCTCTTTGAATCTCGAGACGTACCGCCTGCTTTGCTATCGGCGATCTGCTGCATCCTATGCAAATCTTCCTCCTTATAAATACATCAGGCTCTCGAGATCTTAGTGCCCAAAGCCTTAGCTACGAAGAGGACTGTCACAGGAGTGATACACCGTACCTCATCGATAGGGTGATCGTCGTCTACCTTGTCCATAGGGTACCGATCTAACGTATCGTGAATCGAAGGCGCGCAGGATGGATCGTGCGAGAACTAAGAGAAATTTGTATTTATCTCAGGACGCTCTCCTGGGATCGTGACCTCTCATGAAGAAGCGCCATGAAAGGATTCAAGATACTTGGAGTAAGGTACTCGTCGAGGTCGGCATCCTCTTCCCGTGGCCTCTTGGTTAGAATCGCTCTGGCAATTAAGACCTGGCTAATTAATGGGTAATTAATGAGTAACACTGCGCGAAGTCGATACTAAGACTCTCTTTCTCTTTTTCTCCCCTAGATCCATCCTTCTTCTTGACCTCAAGTATTCAGGATCCTCAGACTGTCTTCCTTCTTCTCTAATACCATCCTCTCAGCCTCTTTGCCGATCGGCTCTCTTCGATCTTGCCCTTCGTGCAACCCCGCAGTGGCATTGTTAATTGTTTGATCGACAAGATTACACCGCGTTCTACATGTCCCTTGGGTTCTTAACACTTTTCTTCCTTTTTGCCGGTTCTTTTAGAGCGCCCATCGATCTCTTTGAGATGCTGCAAACATTTAATCTCGCTTCGATCGGATTGATCGGCATAAGGCAGGGTACTAACCAAATTTTTCCTATGATCAGGGTCGCATATGTCCTTTCACAACTTTATGAAGGTATAATAATCAGCGATTGTCTAGTACGTGATGTAGGTATATTTATATAATTACTGCACAGTTTCGCAATTCTATCCTGAACAAGTGATGTGAATGAGATTGGCGTAAATAGGTTAGGGTTAATTAAGACAGCATATGTCGTTGAGAGCCGGCTGAGAAGTGTACGCGTCGCTCATTAAGATATTCGAGATGCTGCTTGTTTCTTATCTGAGGAGTGACAGCGTTCACTCAAGAATCAGGGCTGCCACTGTAGCGGCGTCGTTGTCAATCACACTCGGGCGTTCGCGTCTTCCCTTCTGCTTTGCCAGCCCTTCGTCGTTTAAACTGTCTCTCGGCGGAGTTACTCGGCTGGCGACGCCACGCTATACGCAACAACGTATCTTCCTCCATCTAATCGCTGAGTAATTGATACGGATGAAGATATTTCACTTTGGTCTCCCCGATACCGTAGTGGATACTGAATTTTATCAGTGGATTCTTCTTTGGAAGAGTAGTGTTTCGATTTATTGAAGGGATTTCCGTATCGGTATTCAAGGCGTCTTCCGGGTACATAGGTCGACATCTACCTTGCTTCAGTTAATTAAGGAAAATTTAATTGCCTTTATAGAGGGACAAAGGAGGGCCTTGAATAGAAAGGGGTAAGGTTTCTTCTTAAACAAAATTAATACTCTTGCCAACTAAAATTCTCTTCTTTTTGGATAACTTCTGGAAAACTTGCATTCCATCC
>JARPRG010000314.1:569353-579421 GCA_031001745.1 Hartigia nigra
GAATCTTACATACCAATTTGTATTATTACATTTTCTCCATGCTATTATTCTTAAGATCGTAAAAAAACTCAAAGAAACTATCTGAATGAAAACATTTTTCTTTTACGGTTTTATACATTTGATCCATTAACATTCATGTTATCGATGTCTATTTAATAACAAAGCGTTTCTCGTTTGTTTATCATATCTTGCAGAATCAGCAAAAAAATATACTAAAAGACACAACCCGTTGAAGCGATAGCAATAATGCGGAATAGCTTTGCATTCAAAATATTTTAATATACGAAAACACATAACTCAAACCGTTCCCTAAATCATGGTTTCGCTTTGCCTGGAGGCTGTGGATGTTTCAATTTCCTTGAGGCGCAATCTGATGGTCCCTCACCGTTTAGAGAGAGGTAAAAAAAAAGATGAGCAAAACGGCGAAGAGAAGCAGGATAAAAAACCAAGGTTAATTTCTATTCGTATTACAAAAATTCGAATTAAGCAATACCAGAACTGTCTTAAACATTATTTATATCAAGAATTGATCAATTGATTCAATACTGAAGTATGACAATATATCGTTCCAAGAGACAAAGTATCCATAAGCAGAAAAACAAAATATACATGAAGTCAGTGAATTGACAGCGTCCCTTATTTAAAAATGCGTTAACGAGGAGTTAATGTTTTCGTATGACTGTGATAATTTCTTAATGATAAAAAATACGAAAACAACTTTATTCGCGTAGCAGTAGAAGCCGGTCGTATGAATAAATAAAGAAGACATAAATGATGCGGCAGGCGCGCAGGATATCGTACAGTATCGATAGATATCAATAATTGATGCGGGTAATCGAACAAGTGACGTATCTCCGTAACGCGCAGCGCTCCCAGGGTCCCGTCGCGATTATATTTTATATTTAGATAAAAATACCAGGGAATCGTAATTTACGCGTTCGGGGTGCGAAGGCCGTGGGGTGTGCCGCTGTGGTGGCTGCTCCGGGAGTGATGATGATTATAAAATCGAAGTGTTAATGGGGATAAGAAGGAAACCTGCTGACGGGGTGTGGTAAAACTTCTGGTTCATAACGAAAACTGACGTGTACAAGGTGTTCAAAAGAAAATCGGTGATTCTAGTGGCCGAAGAACATGATATTTTATCACGAAAGGAACGTTTGTCGACATCCCCGTCATTCCTAATACACCTTAACGGAGTGTGTATACCAGATAATTACATACACGCCTACTAATTAGAGGTGGAAATTTTACCGGTATTAAAGACGATAAAAAATGTTTATTAATAAAAAATTCAAATGAGACACTCTTTACATGAGAAAAGATCAGTCAGTGACTCTTACGAATCCAGAAAAAAAGGAACCAAAAATTTCGACTATTTGTGTGGCTAAAATTTATCGGGGAATTGGATGCACTAGAGAAATAATAAGATGGCCGAATTTCGGTGAAGTATTTCGTTTTGTATAAATATTTAAAGACGACCCGCATTACCAGAGAGACACTTTTAATCTGCGTTATTTATTTCAAACGGAGTGCATGGCACGCTACGTAATTATAGAAGGTGACTGGGGGTGAGAAAAAGAGAAAGAGAGAGAGAGAGATCAATTTATTCAACTATAGGAAAGATCCCGGTTGATCTCGCAAGATCATTTTACAGAGTAACATTTTTATAAGTAAAGGACTCATATATATATAGTATAAGAAAAATTATAATTAGAGAGATGATTAAGTATAGATATAACTGATCATCTATGAAAATCTAGAATGATTCTAGCCAACTTAAGAATAAATACAACCATTTGCGAGAGCTTTGTCTGCTTTAAAGATGAATAAACAAGCAGTATGATAATCGATGACCGGCATATAATTAGAGTGTGTACATCTATTAATAAAGCTCAGACAAACAATGATTATTCAGTAAATGATACCGTAGTTTCTCGCGAAACATGGTAGTCGTTTATCTACCCCACACACAAAATTTTTACTCGGGGTGGCTTCGCCAATATGCATAGGTACCATGTTCCAGAAAATGAATCCGAAGACGACAAATGAGTGTTTAAAATACTCAATGCGGTGTGTAGGTACCATAAGGTCACCTGGATGCAGCGAGTGACTCGTGCTATTCTAGAGCGTAGAATTAAGGACTTGCTAAGGTAGGATGGTTTACTACATGACAGAATTGTCCACACCAACATTCTTAACGTTAGTAGGTTTAGAGAGAGAAAAAAGGATGAAACTTCCTTAAGACCAATGAAAACGTAGCCGAACCTCCCATTAGCGAATCCTTGATTACTTTTTCTCATCTGAGGATCTAAATAAATAAAGTATCGGCGAGCTCTTTCGAGCTGCGAGGCTGAGTGTCGCGAAGAAGCGGCAGATAAAGATAATGGAGAAGGGGCGAAGGAGACGTTATTTAATTACTTATTTCTTCTCGTCCATCCAAAGAAAGGTGCCGGTACATTTTTCTCTCAGCCCCATATCTCCACTTCGTTAATTATTACTGCTGAACTCTTCGATACTAGCTGAAAAAGTTCGTCGACCAAAAGAATCGAGAAAATCTCTTCTTCGCGTCTTCTTTATCCGTATAATGGCAGCCGCTATTCTTTCCCTGCCTTAACAGATTCGACGATTCAAATTAAATTTCAATTTCGACAAGTATTTCTCGTTTCCATTTTTCACGGTTTTTATTTACGTAACCTGACAAGCGTTTTTTTAAACGATTCAGTGAAAAAAATTGATAAAGATACTAAATTAAATATATTTTAGTCAGGCGACCTTTTTCTATCCTTCAAACGACATTGTGAGTATATTCTTTACTGATACTGCAGGTTCGATATAAAACCAGACTATGACTGTGCCATGGTCGATGATAATTTGCCAATCGGTATGCAAAGTGTGCAAGCCTAGCCGTAAATCATAGTCGGCATGATTCAACATTTTTTCCAACCCCATTATCGCACCAAGTAAAAATAAGGCAGCCCCCTTCTAACGAGGCCCTGGCGATCAGTGTAGACTCTTAAACACCCCGATTAGCTGGCTGTCACGAGCAGCCCACCCTCGCCCCACCTCATTCTTTTCTTTAATTCGTTTTTTTTTATCGAACCCAAGGTAATTAGGGTGGCATCCCTGCAGTCTGCACCCTTAGCCACCCGGCCATCTAGCCGTCACCCCGCCCGCGGCGAGCTCTGCGTTTTAATGAGATTTAGGACTCTGTTGCTAGCTAAATTTTCATAAGGTGTTATGAGATTGCCTCTCTCACATTCTTTCCTCCTTCTTCTCTCTTGTTTAGCTTCGTTCCTCCAATTTTCTACTAACAATCGTCCCGCTTTCTGTGCTCGACTGTATGCATGATGTCATCTTCCAATCTCCATCCATGAGATCCTCGTAATAGGTAGAACTTCTGAAAAATAAAATTGTCCTATATGACATTATTCACCTTTTCATAATTAATAATTTTAAGGGTAATAAAATAGTTACAATATGTCGATATTGATTTTTGGTAAATTAAATACAAAGAAGGGTAAAAGAAATGTTGTTACATTTCTTATTTTATATCGAAGACAACTTTTGAAATTTAATCCGTGTCTTTGAATTTCTTTGAAATTTATTCTAGAGTATTTTTCTCAGCAGAATGCAAATACAAAAATAGAAAAAGACTGTTAGCGTAGGTGGAAGATTGTATTAGGACATAAAGCAGTCGCCCTGGCGAATTCGTCTCGCAGATTAACGCGGCAAAGAGTCTGCGACGCCAGGAACCGCCAAGAACTTAAGACGCGGTTATTGCATTGTTGCGACCAAAACGACTTGAGGCTATTCGCAGATGCACCGTCTTATCGCATCGGCGATGCATCATGTCGGATTAGAAAGCGACCATTTTGATTTCCACTTTTAGTTAGATTGAAGCCATGATAGATGCACTAGACTTCGTGAAGCATTCATCTCATCAGCGATCTCATTTCATTCCGAAGTAAGTATTCAACTGTTTCAGTCAGACTGCAGAACTTCCACCGGAAAACAGATGAAACTAAATCCACCTAAAACTGAAATGATACGCCCACTACAGAACTAAATTTCCCTCATTCAAATTTCAGGGTTTCCAAGTACATCTGGAAAATTTCGATATTCGCTAAAACCAGCAGTCTGACTAGTCAGCTTAAACTGCATAATCCTATAATACATTAATGCAGTTAAGGTAGCTGCAGTGAAGTAACATTTATACCAGAAACCATTTTTCTTCGTATTAAGTAAAAACAAACCTCTACAAGAACCTATTCGTAATTCATCCTGCATTCTTCGGGGATGGCACTAGGGTTTTGTAACCCCAGAATTGTAGATATCCTCGGCATGCCCATTAGCTATGCACTGGGGTACCGGAACACCCCCAATTTTTCCATTGTACCCTATTCCTTCGCACTGTAGTAAGAAGGTTTCAAAGCCCATTAATTTATTTCTTAGAAAATAGCAAAGAGATTGACGTGTATTTTTTTTCAATTGAATGCAATTAAGTCAGTGGAAAATATATATAAAATCATAAAACAGCTCTAGGGTTTAAATATTTTTTGAAGTCCTTACAACTAGGCTTGGAGGTTCGTCTATTTCAATCAAAGTGCTGAAACGTATCCCAAAGGATATTCTTCAGGCATCCAAGTGGATCTCAGAGATCAGATTTGAGTGCAGCAAACAATACAGGGAGAAACGTTGTAGGCAAGCCGTGTCCATGCATAATTCAAGTAGTCGCACAGGCATTCGTGGAACCGCGGAACCGAGCGAATTTTCTCTTCCGTTCTGCTCACTCCTAGTAAATACGTAATCAGACCTCGCTATCATTCCATTCCACCTCATCCCAACCCATTTCATCTCACACCATAGGGAGACCCATGCCACGCCATACAGTTTTCCCAGCACGCCGTTACCGATACAAGTTTACTTGCTTTCACCCATAAAACACGTATGAGATCGTCTGTACCGCAATGCGACACTTTAATGTCGTAGGACTCCGTGTTTACATAGTACCAGCATTAGAGACTTTAGTTCAATTCACCACAATTGATTATCCAATAATACGATTCTACCGTACAAACAAAAATTTGAAAGTATCTAATCTATAAAGGGATACTGATAATAAGAGTCATGTACAAAGCTATTGACTAAGCTTTATTTCGAATGAAAAACTATTAATTTTAAGATTAAGTTTTCCTTATGTCATAGTTACCACAGGCAGGGTTCCTTCGGTAGGTTATTGGTTACAGGAAAGAAATCTGGCTCACCTGCTGGGCTGCTGTTCATTCCGACATCCAGCAATGTATTCAAGTATACTATACATACTTAGAAATTGTATTATATAGTCTACCTTGAGAGAGATAATTTGATACGTCAAATGAGAAATTACATATACAAATTGTGACAGACTGTATAATCCAGAATATTGACAGATAATATTCATTAATAAGTGATTTATAATCAGAAATAGAATTTACATTAGAAATTAATTAGTTTAATCTTATCGTAAATATTTTATTTAAAATAGATGCAACTATCTACCTATCTACTTACCTTCTCCATCTTTGAAATAGCTTTAATGTCGCAAACTGGCATAAGAAGTTCGCGTATTTTATACCTCGTGATGTCAGGAGGCTCACGGTTATCCTAGGGTATATGTTCCAAGAGTATCTGGACTTATGATGGAAACAATTTAGGGGCTTTGGGTGTGAGGTAGACATGTGTGCCGGGCGCTAGGTAACGCAAGGGTGTGGTGATGCTGAGAGGGACTGAGGTACAGAGGGCGCTAAGCCGCAATAAGTCGAGGGATGAGCGCGAGATGTGGCCGAATCG
This sequence comes from Hartigia nigra, assembly GCA_031001745.1. Classification (NCBI taxonomy): domain Eukaryota; kingdom Metazoa; phylum Arthropoda; class Insecta; order Hymenoptera; family Cephidae; genus Hartigia; species Hartigia nigra. The sequence goes on from JARPRG010000314.1 coordinate 575,183, forward strand.
CAGCTCGCATACTGATACCATTTCCTATAAGGTCGTGCACGACTTTGTACTGTCCAACAACCTGACTTCCTCAGGGTACCAAGGAACTAGAGAAAATTTGGTGGAAAACAAAAGGTAATTTATATTATTTCTTTAGGTTAGTTTCAACATGGGTGTAAATTGTACTGTTAATTCATTTAACTGACTGCTATTAAAGTCTCTTACATATTTATCGATTGTAATTACTATTTCCTGTCGATGAGCACCTTGTGGTTACGTATTTATATAAAGTAACTGTTTGTGCCACAGTGACTTTTTCGCCTTAAAATTATTACTATTACTTTATGTATTTTTATTATTGCTAACAATGTTTATTTTTTAAAGTAAAGAAATAGGAACCAAGACCTCTTGTAAGCATTGCGGCGAAGTCTTTTTGATGTTGATATAAAAGATGAATCTTTGATACGAGTAAAATGTTACTGATTTATCGTAATAAAAGTTTTACCCGTTCAGCTGTATTCAAGTTCAGGTAGACTTGTACAGCATGGTTTTTGGCTGGCAGTGGTCTCTCACGTTGAACTTTCGAGTGTAGGTAGAAGGGCGTCACGGCGAGTGAAGACGGACGTCGCGACGCTACCATAAATCTTGAGCTTACTCGCCGACGGAGAGTATCGCCCATCCTTCTATCCCTTCATCCTACCCATCCGCAAACTCAACCCCCAAGCCCAAACTCTGGAGCCTGAACTCCGTCGTGGGAGGCTAACTCTTGGCCGGCGCGACATCTTTGATTATACTACTCTAAGGTTTTATGGGACTTAGCAGAAACGTTGATCTTCCCTAAGATGTGTCTATATCTATCTAAATCCTAGAGAAGCTAATATAAAGTTTAATGACAATTTTCATAAATTACCTACCAAGAAAATTTTATTATGAAGACCTTAACTTTTTTTTTTCTCTGCATTATTTTCAGACTTAAAAAAAAAAGTAGTTTCACTTTGTAATCTTAATGTCCCAGTACACTCCGAGTTTAATTGGAACAGAGTATAATATTTTTGTCCTAGTACGATGTAAGTAGGTACGTACCGGACGTGTTAGATGGAAGCAGCGTCGCTGCAACGAAAGGGGTTGACTACGTTTTTAACTGGAGACTAATTTCCTGGCCGCTTGCAGGCGGGCACAAAGTTCTCAGTGATGTACCAGCCCCCAGAGCCCTGAAGGCACCTAGTCTCGGCTATACGCTCCAACCAGCAAAACTCGTACTCGCGGTAAAAACGGCTCGAATTATGAAGGCACGCCTCTCCATTATGAAACAAATTAAAAACTAATTAAAACAACCGGCTAGTGCACGGACCGGACCTTCACACTTGCACGACTGCCTGGCTGTCTAACTCTGATAGGTACCACTTAAACTTGTGCAGTGAAGCCACGCGATACAATTGAGAACGCGAATTATTGTTTGTCACCTTGCAAAATTTTGCGAGTTTATTTTCAAAAGGATTAAAAACACAGCCTCATAAAACCAAAGACTAAAAGAGGCAGTTAGACGTTGAAAGTAGATTATATCAAAGTAAGCAAAAGCTGAATGCGGTCAGAAATAAATAATTTAGTATCATATATGTTTATGTTCTCATGATAAATTCTAAGTAATATAATGCCCAATTAACGTATGTATTGTGAACGGTACTCAAACTAGAGCGCATTTATCGAGTAAACATGTCGACAGTTGTGACCGGAAACGTAAAGGCAAAGGGCACAAATTTTTATGAGAATCTTTTGCATATTCTCTGAACGTATTGTGACTTATTTATCACTGGTGCATTGCGTGCTCTCCGGCATTAACTGTAATATCTACAGAGAAACCCAGTCGCGCATTAGATATTGCCTTTTTACTCGTTAATAAAACGCTGTATAAGTACGGCGAAGTATTCGACACCTTCTAGGTAATTAGCATAACTACTAGCTGGTAATTTTTTATATCAGCAATATCCATGAGATCTTGAAATAATATTCTAAGATATCAGAAGAAGACAAGAAGAATTTGATAATCATTTTTATTAATTAATTGTCAACGCTAATGAAGTTTTATTCATTCGTTGAACGCATTGACAAGTGTTTACGTACACGTATAATGGAGCGTATAATTTCTCATATCTGAAACCATCTCGCGATTGCTCTATTAAGTTAGGAAAACATTATCGATCCCGCGATATGACACACGATCCTCGCGATGTCTAATAACCGACGTGGTAAATTAAAATGATAGACGTCATCTCGATTGACGACCATTGAGTGCCCGTCAATTAATGAAAGGCTCTACTTCATTTGCGTATAAATAAATAATCGTCAAGTGCCTAGGCTATCGTACGAGGGATGTCACTCGGCATGGGCCGAGGTGAAGGTAGAGTAGGAGGTAGATTCTCAAATATTAATCCCGTCTCGCGGACGTCACATACGTTACCCTTCTACCCGTTCTACATTCGAATAGGTGTGTATGGGGTTGCCACGAACTTCTCCATAGTTTATCCTCTTGGAAATACTGTTTCTGAAGATATTTAAAAATTAATAAATTCTTATGTCCATCTTCATTTCGTCGCAATGCAATTACAATGAGATGCTTTATATAGGTGAATAATTTATAAAAAGCGGTATTCTATATATTTGATGGGAAATAGAATATATAAAATATTATTAATGTTTTGCAATATTGGAGAAATTATAAGGGGACACGTAGCGAATTGAAAGTAATGCCGTAAATACGCGGGGCCGTTAGAGAAAAACGTCCAACGACACCGGAAATATTTGGCAGCTGATACGAGCATACCTCCGGTTGGTAATTAAAAATGTCTCCCGACCCTCGTACGCCGCACACCACGCACCACACACAAGCTCGCGTCTGTCTAGCAGGAATGCATCGCAAAGTTAATGAAAAACCTCATCGGCGCGTGTGACGTTAATGAGAAAGACTGCTAGGCACGACAGGGCTGATTGAAAATCCGCAAGAAAAATTCCGACCGCCTCTATTTCCGGATATCCGATTCGAAAAGAGTCTGATTATCATTGGAAGGTAAAAAAAGGAAAACATTCCTTCATCATGTCAATTTATCTTGTCTATCTGCACAAATAGGACAGTCCGGTGACATAAATTATAAATATAAAAAATGTATGTAAATTATTAGCCTATTGGAAAATAAGATTAAAGAATCTAGATAATTGAAGCGATTGTTAAAATATTTAAAAAACCAGAAATTCTCTTTTTTCATCCCCACATGTAATCATCGCAAAGTTTTGTATAAGTAAGCCGTAACTAGTCGACGTGAAACGTTGCTGAACGTGAATGATGTCGAGGCGGTTGTGACGTCATTAGCAATTCCGATCTCGTCGGGCGGAAATTATGTCCAGTGCGACGCGAGTCGCTCTCAATATCCTCCCTGGTCTCTTCCCCGCTTCGTGCCATCCCTCTTTACCACCATTCCTTCACTGTACCGGCACTTGCCGCTCTCCCGCGAGATTCCTTTGCTTCCGGTTTCCGGTACAGAAACGGCTTTGCCATGATTGGTTCACGTTCTACTTCAGACAATGAGAAGTACTGTTCAATATATATGTATAGAGTGAAGTTTGTCATGCGCAATCTCAAGGAAGGTAGAATCTTTGATGTTTTAGAATAAATAGTAGTGTAAAAAGAATTAATAGTTATTGAGAAACCATAGCACTCTGTAGTCTATTTTTTAATTAGTTCAACATATATTATACTTTTCATACTCATTATATAGATAAAGTAATGATTGTGTATTAGCTCCACTATTTCTTCATTCATGCAACTCACTGTACCTACTTGCTGATTAGATGCTGCAATCGTGCTTGAATTCATGCCACAGTCTTTGATATTTCCTTCACACGTGATTTCCATCAGAATGAAGTACAGAATCCAGCAGTAAATCTGTCGTTTTCTTTCTCCGTGCATGCGCAAGAGGGAAGAAAGTCGTGCTACAAATACAATGACCTTTTTGTTCTACTGTCGTCATTTTGCTTGCTATAATAATTCGATCACGGAAACCAACGGTCATTTCCGCTCGCATTTTTCACTCGTCATTCATGGTAATTCGCAGACTAAGTCAGTGATACGCAATAAATCCATCGTTTCTTGTGAATCTCCATTTATCTACTCCGGTCGTATGACCTCCGCTAGAAGAGAGATGGAATTTCATGAAAATATCAGTTCCATCATTCACACATTATGTAATTAATTAATTAATATCTGAT
>JARPRG010000314.1:579521-603363 GCA_031001745.1 Hartigia nigra
TCCCCTGTAGTTCCGGGCAGCTTCGAACGTTAAACATGGGCGATACTAGAGTGCTGATAGTGTTAAAGTAAAAAAAATCCATAAAAAGTAGGGAACCAGTGTACCATGACCTAAACGTGCACAGATTGCGTTGATAAGACATCCAAGTACAGACACAACACTAACAACTATATATACATATAGGAAGGGGTAGGGAAGGAAATAATATACATATATCCGACCGACTCACTCAGCGGATTTGGGTTTTCACACCTTCCACGTAGCGTTTCCGGGCATGACGTAACTATCGACCTGCTCAGCAATGCTAATTTTTACGTGCTCCTCGCATTAATTCTAATTAAATATGTCTAGAGTCAGGAGATAGCGAGCGAAAGGGAATTTGTATGGATCGTCGGTTTTTGAGATAAAAAAGGTTTCTCTGGATACAACCTCATCCTTTCTTCTACTCCTTGTATTCCGCCCTTTGTCTCTCTTTCTCACTTATACCGGCACCATCTTTCTATGTCTCCCGTGGCTTGCGGCCAGACAGAGTGAGATGTTTAATCATTCGCTAGATTGAATTCGCAAGGGCTTTATCGGTGAATATTTTTGCATGCAATGTTTCTCAAATCAGTACCTGATAACGCTGCATCTTTTCCTCTACCCTTTGCCAAATCAAAAATATCCTGCTTTTCTTTTACTGTTCTACCTATATACGCATGGAAATTAAGAAACGCTTATGCAGATGAACTAGGAATATTTAAAAAACAAATTATCCTTAGGACATTTAGCATATTAGACAAAAAGGTTCGAAAATCGGCGTGAGCGTTGCTTTATGGTCCTGCAACTAACCATTTGACATAAGAAAGTTCCAAGATATTCCTGGAAATATCACAATGTCCTAGAAAGTGCTATTCGCGCATTAGAATAGTCCGGAAATTTATTGACTCTATTATTTATTTATATTAAACATATATTGTAATCGCGTATGAAAGAAATTGCATATATAATAGATAAGTCTAACTCTATCATACCATAAATACGTAAGACTTGGCTCCCTCTATACTCTTACTACATCGCAAACCAACTATTATTCTCAAGATGACTTAATTATATAATCCATTTAATAACCATGCATTTATCGTACAATATAGCTGCGCAAATATCGACGAAAAATATATCGCATAACGTAGAGCGGTTCAGTCGGTTCACGGTTGGTAGATTGTGAGCGCATTGAGTTACAACTTAGCTTACAGCCACAGCAGCCGCTGCCGCCGTTACGCTGCAAGATTCTATCCGCAGATTGCTGACTGGCTCTTACTTGGTTACTTGCTTGCCGGGTCGCTCGAGTTGCTTACTTTCAGCAATATCCTATACCCAGTACTCTCCCGTTGATACTTCAGAGTCTGTACTACGTCTAGCGAAAAATCAAGTGTATAAAAGAACCAAGCGCTATCGCTTCCGCGAAAAACGTAAGACCTACCTGTTTTTCGTCGAGCTATATACGTGAGATTAGCTACCTTACTCAAGGGAGACACCGGGATACGTATCTATCCGTTAGCTTCCCGGACGAGACTGAGAAAAGTCTACGCAGAAGCTTTCTATATACGTACAACAAATAAGAACGTTGGGCATGACGTGAGACGATCCAAAAGGATTATCGCGATTGAGAATAATTTCAATCGCCTAAAAAGGAAATCGACCAAAGATAATCTTACATAGTGGAATTATGTTTAGATTTAATTTGGTATGATGGTTATTACTGTAAGGTAGGTATTGCTGATTTTTTCTCATAATCGTATTCCCTCGGTGTCCCTTGCGTGGGATAAGATCGTACCGAAAGATCTCTGGTCGCATTTATGGCTGCTATGTATATACTCGAGGGCAACCATGTTTGCTCGGGAGCTTTCCAGTTGCTTTGGAGACGTACGAGCCGATATCCCGTAGCCCAACTTACCTACCCAATCCCGTCGACGATATTCTGCATGCTTACTTCTTCCTTTTAACTTGGTTACCTTATAGTGCGCTCTTCGTCGAGCTGTGGCCTCGGCTCAAGCTTCAATGATTACCATTTAAATGTATTCACGTTTAGTTGGCGGCGAACGAGGCGTGCCGGCGGCGTCAAGTCTTAAGAAGCAACGGGCAACCGGAGGGCTCAAGACGGCATCGTTATGTTGACTTATGAAGACCGAAGAAACGCCGATTTCAACCCCTGTTCGACTTAACCACTTCCTTTTCTATGGACTTCTCTATGGAAGTCGAACTTGACCACTGAAGAATTTGTACGAACATATAAGAAAAAGTTATTAAAAAACAAAAGAGCTAATATATATATTATATTATCTATTACATCTACAGCCTGTTAGTGTCACTACGTTTGATCTACAATTTCTTTATTTTCTTTTTCTATTCCACTGTATTGGACATCCAAGCATTTAATGATATTAGATAGAAACAAGAAGTGGATTCTATTAACTAACTTTAGAGGAATATTGACATGAAGGGTAGGAAGTCGTTGCTTTAACAAAGCTGGCTATGTCGACGGTATATGTATATTTCTTAAGATAAACTCGAAGGATCTTCTCTTGAAAGCATCTCTCGTTTTGTAATGAGGTGCACAGGTCCGTGTGAACCTCTCAGTTCTACCCACGTCCTGACCAGCATTTGTTCGTCGTCGTTGCATGCAAACGGCTGTATATGTCACCGTACTGCAATATGCAAATAATGTACTACAGGGAAAACTTGACCGCCCTGTCGTCCTCTTCTGCCAGAGGATCTGAGACAAGAGGAACCTATAAGGATTTATCATTCCAATACATATAACTATTGAGACTATCAATACTGAAAACCGGTTTCTTCATAACTTTTTTATTTTCGGTAAATACCCCTTCTTGTTTACAATGATACAAAATGTGATGTATGTATATTCTTCATCTTTACGTGAATACGTATATCTCGACTGGGCAGTATATGGTTTTTTATACAGCCGTACTCTGCCATGAGAAAACCATGGCTAATTTCAATATTTATACTGGAATTCAGTCTTATCGCGCGTACCTACTTTAACCACCAGAAACTGAAGTCAAACCTTCTAGTGCGGCGTTCTACTCGCTGACTCTCGAGATTTACAATGCGTTTCCGCTACAACCTGGAAGGAAGTTTGCTCGCGCAGCGCACATAGTAGTTGGTACATAACATTATCTCGCTGTATCGCGCATTCGGATCTCAAATACTCCTTCCGGTAAAGTAAAGACTCCTTTTCCACGTACATTAACGCGAGTTAGCGTGCGCATAAATATTCGTGTCAATTTTATACAGGAATATTTCAATTTTGCAATAGTATACCTATAGCCTATAATAAACTTATCTTGTACGAGATAAGACATGATTACATTGTTACAGAAATGAGGGTTGCGTCATTTATAAAAAATTCCTATCATGTTGAAATCTTTGGAAAATTGAAATTGTCTTTACTTATCTACCTTTAAGAGTGATCGAATAAATCGTGAGCAATTGTAAGAGACATTGTTGAATGTTGAGACATAAAAAAGATTGTAAGAGATATATCTATGGTTTGTGATGTGTCGGAAGTTTCTAAACTTGAAAAAAAATTGAAGTATTTCACGGATATTCCTGGACGAGAGTGACGCGTGTCCCGGGTGAAAGGTAGATGTCTCAAGCTTTTACGAGTCATAAAGCCAGTCGTGCTTCTCACGACCTCAGCCTCTTTCGACCCTCTTCCTTTTACCCCATAACCCGTACCAGCTAACTGATAATAATGCCACTTTTATTGTACAATAACCCTTAAACGTGGCGATAAAATGGCTCTTTATGGCATCAAAGATGAAATAGCCATGTCTGGTCGAGAGAGAGGAAGAAAGCGTTATATAGGTGGAAATATAGAAAGTGAATGAAGACTAGAAGAGAAACAGAGATACAAACAAACAGAGAGAGAGAGAGAGAGAGAGAGAAATGAAGAGGGACAGAAAAAGATGACTGAAGCTTGCAACGCCGAAGGTACAGGGATGAATGCTGAAAGAGGGACACGCTGCTACATCTCACGGCAAAGTGCGGAAACGTCGCAGAGTGGTCCCAGTTACCGTCCGCGCTTGGGCCCCTTTTTCTACCACAGATATAATTTATGCGATGGCTTCGTTAATACTTAATGAATATTAATTATTTGTCGACGAGCGTAGCGCGCCGTATTGTAATTTGTAATCTAGCGACATAAAAATATTGCCGGTGTCAGGCCGCTGCGTGCGTTTTGCATTAATAATACGTCCAACATTATATCGTAATATCGAGTGCATGGACTGGTAATTCGTCCCAGTAAAAAAGTAAAAGCATTATTATAAGTGCATTGGAGCAGTTGGCGAATTTAACTTATTATTTTACTAATTATACGTAATCACACGCCTTTATTTTGTGTCACTTAAAAATAATAAAAGAAACATATTTTTTCCTTTTTTTTGCGTCGGACGGATCCATAATTTTCCAATCAATATGTCAGAGCACAAAATCTTTATATCACATGGTAATATTTCCATATCAGTGTCTCACAGCATTAATGAACGTATTACTTGAATAATCCCATAATCACTTCAGCTGGAGTACCTTCTTCCCTGAGGAGATGCGTAGCTGGTTTTTACGTACTGGGACATAAAAAAAAATGGATAAAAGTGGTTATAATCGAGCAGTGGCACGCTATAATCAGGGACATGGATCAAGCTCAGCAAAATTGGAGGCCATACGTGGTTTCTTTTTGGGTCCGAGGATCGAGCGGATGCGTACAAGGACGTAGCAAATTAGAAATGAACCCGACATTTTCCTGCCCGCATCACACTGCCGATTCCGACAATTAAATCGTTAGCAATTATCAAGACAAGACGCTCCCGGCTCGGGTATAGTCATCTTCTCTATATATATTTTTCTTTTTTTACAATTTTTTTTAGTTTCTTCCTTCAACTCCTCACCTCCTTCTTCTACCCCTGCTCTTCCTGCCACTTTTTTCTCTCCTTCCTCTCCAACGAGCAGACAGCTCGGGCGCATTCCGGCTCCTAAATACTAATCATTGGGCAGAGAGAAGAGAGCGCAGGCCTGCAGTTGGAGCTCAGCTGTATTTTAATTATACCGCAGGCTGCGAGCCTCGCCCAATCTCGTTCTCTCCGCGGTTCGCCAGCCGCTTCGTGCCCGAAAAGCGAAGAAATAAAAGCAGAAAACATGGCCAGCCCACTGCTTCATCCCCCTGGCGTTCACGTCCGTCGGCTCAGCATTGCCCTCCGACGTACTGCGTCTCTCCTTTCTGTCCTTAGCCTAAAGGTATTTTTTAGCCTCCTTTTTCAATAACATATAAAATCTAAGATACGCGGATAATCGAGAAAAAGGATCATATGAAACCGAAAAATAATATGCTATAAACTGTTGGCATACTTATTAACGAGACAAAAAAAAACACTCGTTCGATACTGTAGAGGGAAATTATTTTCGAGTAATAATATGATATTCTGAAAAATTATGCAGTTTACTAAAAAAAATTAATATTCAAGAAAAGTTGACTGAAATTCCATCTTCGCTTCTAACTGATTCTATCTACTGAAATCTATTGATTTTTTCATTGGTTTTATTCTATTATTTTCATAGGGGTTAAGGATTTCTCATTGAAGACTATAACAGGGTTCCCAATCGGGACTATGGGAAGGAATAGGTAATAGGAATACATAGGATAGGTTTTTTTGAAACGCGTAAAATTCGAGATATGTGGCAGGTCGAAAAGAAGCTTCGGGCCCCTGAAGAGTAGGGACGGCGTTCACCGCTGGATATTATCAATTACGATGCAGATGCCCACCCAATAAATTATTCGGACCCCGTGCTGGAATGGATATGGGTATGGATATGGATATAGAACCCTCTACATTCAGGGAAGAGCGTATAGAGAAGAAGTTTCTCTCTCTTCCTACGTCCATTTCTCTGTCCATTCGTCGGTCCGTCTGTCCTGTGGTTTTCGGTTGAACAGTGGGGCGTCCCTTCGGTTTGATACTGCATGATCGAAAACTGGACCGAGAAATCCTTACTTACCTACCTACTCACCTCTAAGGTATCCCTGGACGAAGTATAAATCTCTTTTGAATTATAGCACGCACCATACTGGTCTGGAGATGTGGTTATTATTTCATACTACACGCATACTCATTATGTTTTACATCTACGCGTTACGTTTACTGCCCAATTTCGAAATCCCGTTACGCTCATATGGAATATTCTAATTACAGAAGAGAAAGTGCAAAAGATATAAGAACCGTGTTTAGATTATCCGTAACATTGCAAATGTTACAGTAGTTTATCTTTTAAGTAAAAGTCAAAACAACTAAAGCAATGCTTCAGGGACCTATGAAATATCTAAGAGTGTCTGAAGGAACAGCCGGCAAACGAGTAAGAAAAAGAGAATATGTATATAACGTATACACGCACATATACTATATACAAAAGAATAAAAGTGCTCAGGAAACGCCTTTGCCACCCTGACCGACCTGGGATGCCTCCTGTCCGTCAACCCGTCATTGCCCCTTCCATTCTATTTCCCGTTACAACCCCTCAATTTTTGTTCTCTCTCACAGCCACCTACCTGTAGATAATTATCGATGAAACGCCCTAACGAAGGGCCCCTTTACGTTTTAAGCCAAAAGACTTAAAACGTCGCAGTGCTTCGTTCTCCATCGCTGAAGGGACTCTTAAAAGCAGAGTTACTCTCGTTCTTCTTCACTTTCTCGCAGAACTCCGAAACCTACACTTAACCAAGGAATTTCACTCTGTTGTTAGCATTAAATGGTGCGATGAACTGGTCTTTATCATCCAAACGGCAATTTTGGTGCACAGCTGTGAACCCGTGAACCCAAGCTGTTCTACTCGTGCCAGCGTTCACTTTCCAACATACTATAATGCTAGGTGTGGAAATGACTTGTGGGATTGGTTGGTAGCAAAATTGTAGGTAACTTATGGTTTACAAACGATCCATTAAATCATAGACTTGGACAGGCTGAATTCTTCGTCTAATCTGGATGAACACATTAGACTCTACTAAATTATATAAACGCTTCTTGATAATCTTGACTTATCATTCGTATACACGCATATATAATTACAATTATCAAATAAACAATTTTTCTTTTTAATTTGATAATTTATATAGTCAATACTTGTTTCTGTAAGGTCCTCGTGCTATTCGGAGTGATTGTCCCTCGTTCTACTCTACCGGTAGATCCTCAGAAATGAGGGGGAGGAGTTGAGTGGGTTTCCAAGGGAGACGTAAAGGGAAGGATCGGTTTCTTTTCGATGCAGAGCCGCGTATGATCAGGTGGTAGGCGGCGGGGGATCAAAGATTCCGAACGAACGCCCGTCTAGAAAGAGAGTAAAGAAGAAAAATCGAAAATATTATACCAGCTCCGAGTCCAAGAGTAGACTGGAGGGTGAGGCGACAACCCGTGACCAATCTGACACTAAATCAACTGACGCGCGCTTACTGCCTGGTCAGTACCTACTGCCCAGCTATAATATAACATTATGTATGCTACACTGTGCAAGGAATCCCGCTAAAGGGTGTCGCAAAAATCCATACACTCAATAAGGGCCATATCAGTTTTTATTTGGTCAAAATTGGTTGCATAGTTCAGGGAAATGTGATAACAAACAAACATACAAATACTACAGTCCACTACATTAAACTTCTCCTTGCGTAGTCGAGTAAAAAGTATAACAGTATAATGCGAATGAAGGAATATGTTTAAAAAATTTAAATATCTGTACTGAATCAATTTTCACAAATTTTAAGTACTCACAGGGTTACATTGGCATTATGCATATAAATTCATTCCTAAAGGCGAAATTGCTAAAGTCGACGTTGAAATTTTACCGAGCAGAATGTCGTGGACGTTCAGCCTTGCGTAAAAAATGGAGTCTGATTTCGAAGCAATTTAAAATGTAAATATGGACCTCAACCCGGCCCGTATTCTTTCGTATCTCCCCGGGTGTTCACGCGTGTGCGTGTCCATTATTACTAAGGATTATGATCATTATGAGAGGCCCCTGGACGGCATAATGCGTGAGATATGGCTGTCTAACGAAGTATTTAGCATTGACAATAATATTAAATTACAACGACCGTGGGCAGCCTTGGTTCCATTATCTACGCTCGTATGATCACAGGTGTAGTACGATAGTCTAGGAAAAATAAATTGACAACCACGAGCATCTTGCATCTCACGTCTTGCCTATGGCTTTCTCAAATATGTCAATATTTCGAAATAATATTACTCCCATTTGAATAATTTATAAATAAACACATTTAACGAACCAGACGCCACATAATGTATTTCATATAGTCCCAAATATCTCTCGTTCATGAATTACATGGCTTTCTCATTTCAAAGTTTTATAATTAATTTAAATACAATTTAACTTCTTACAATTGATTATTAATATGCATATAAACAAAAATCTAAAATATATGATAAACGTAGGTAAATTTATGTATATATATATTTATCTTAATTATAGAAATCCTGCTAATACAAAACAGCCAACACATTGTCTCTGTCAGAGCGTCAATATTCTAAACGACATTTTCCATCTTAATTTGCCTTACCGATAACTCTAAGATTCCCTCTCAGTAGTATTATATAAAAAAAAAAGAAGACAAAAATAAAACAAGATTTCATACGTCTTCCTACGTATAGTCAAAAGGAAACACGCACGTCATTTAGAAACACGTATGTACGTGAATCGTTTCGCAAGGACGACGTAATTCTTTCAAGAACGACACCGAGGGAACCTGTAAACGTAACTGTCCTATTCCTCGTTTTGCTTGAGTTTCTCGTTTCTTTGAGAATTATGACGCGTACGTATGTGACGACCACCGTAGCTGCCACGAGGAGTAGAACACAAAAATACAGCGGTAAACTCGTTCATTAGCAGACCGTGATAAAAGTGATAGCGACATTTTGACGTATGGGATTTACAAATAGAGAGCGGCGAGAAGAGCACGAGGACGACGTCGACGAGGAAGACGACGGCGACGATGCTTCTCGACTTGAGACAAAACGAAGTTTGTCGTATTAATAGGATACACGACGGTGAGACTCCGCGCATAGATTAACATAGATGGATGCGTTATATTCCGCTTGGATGCTCTTACCTTCCATTCTCTTTTCATTTCGTACGCTTGTACAGAGTTGCGTTACCTGTCCATGGTAAATTATTAAAAGGGACGGATGAGCGAGTAGAAATTTTGTCACGCTTTCGATCGCTTTACCTAAATGGAAGGGGAAAAAAGAAAAAAGAGATAACCGCGTGACTCTTATCTCCGATGACGAGACGTACTCACTTAAATTGTAAGGTCGATACGGGGCTCGAAACCAAGAGAAACGAGGTCCTCCATGGCATCGAGTAACGCAGCGAGAAGTCACGCACTGTCACGGTTATTCTGCAAAAATTCGTCGCTTGGACAGAGCTTCGTTTAGGCATAACGCGAACGCGATGAGATATCCGCAACCAATAATTTTTATCCGTTGACTCTCCGACTGCTTCTTTCTTGGGAATTTTCTTTTTCTTTTTATAGCTCGTCTCGGAACCGATACAAACAATGCTCTGAGCGACATGATAGGACAGCCTGCATCCGTTTTTGTTTACCGGCTGAACCCTGCAAACGATACGTTCTTTAAAAGCAGGAATGAGGTGCCTATTTTGTTCGCACAACTGCTTATTGCAATGCATGTGTTCTGTGCATTCCGATGGGTTTATTGTAAAGGTATTCGTGGTTGAGATGAAACTTAAGGTTTTTTTTGCAAAATCGCATTATAAGAAGTCATACGGAAATCGTCATTTTGTTTTATAGGTGTATGTTATAGGTACTTGGATGGTTATGAGGATGCAAATTGGTAGATTCTTAACGAAAGGGATGGAGACGATGAGCATTTCTTGTGGCAATGCTACGATATTATCTTTGGATTCCCTAACTCGATAAACAACGTGGGTTGTCACGGGAGGAGGGACTCTTTCTCCCGTAGCTTCGAGTCCCGGGAGCCTCGTGTCTCGTAAACATCCCTCTTTATTGCTGCCCCTCTCATTTCCAGTCCGCTTTTATAATTTCCTTTTTGAAAAATTCTCCTTCTTCAACAGGCACCGCCGACTCGGCCGCGCCTCTTCGCTCGTACTCCTCTTATTCTTGTTATTCTTGTTCTTCTTGTTCTCGGCTCCAACCGAGTCTCCCTCTGGGCTGTCTTTCTAAATTTGTTTTTTTCTTAACTCATCTATTCATCCTTCTATCTCTGGTTACTCCTTTCCTCTCGCACACATAACAGAATCGAATGAGGGTACTTTTTTTAAAATTATTTTTCTCAAAACTGACTCTAGCATCGCTCCATGGATATTCCCAGATACTGAAATTTCAAAAAAATTATAAAACTCGATGTTCTACTCCTCGAGAAATAACGATATAACGCTAAGGGTGGTTTGGTGCATTTTCTTGCACTTCACAGCCGGCATTAGACTTCGAAAAGACAAAGGTGAGTTTATTCCTTCGGGTTCCACATGGTCGTCCCGTGAAATGGCTGAGGAAGATTTTTAATTGACAGAGAACGAACCGACATGTTTGGTATAAAGCGATGATGGTCATGGAAGGAAAGGAACCTTCTTCCACGAGGAGCGGACTTCAAGGCTTGTGGGTTTGGGGATTCGATATTTCATATTTATGACGACGGGACGTATAACGTCTCAAGGCACAGAAAGTTTTCGAGCTTAATAATCTCGCTGGTCTCACTTTGGGGGATTATATCCACGGATTAACATATTGACGCGGTCTGCCCACGGATGGGGATGGTGGTGCCGCTCAAATATAAGAGGCGAGTTACTAAATCACACGGAGACATGCCATAACCATTTCAGAGAGGAATTAATACCCATACCCACCTCCAAATACCTGACAGCCCCTCTGTGCCATTCCTACTGAAACACACTCATTAGTCCCAAGGATATAGTAATGACTCCGAATCCATAATAGACATTAACTCATGTATAGCTTCCTGATAATTAAGACCGTCTCTTAATAATCACTGAAAAACTACAAACCACTACCAAAAATAACATACGTGACCCTCATAATGCCCTTGTGAATCGACCCTTTTTTCTTCATCTTCACAAATTCCCATAAATAGGATACACTCAGGTAGGGAAGTGCTTCATGGAATAAGTATCTAATGATCATCCTCCTCCCGGAAGTGTAGCCATTTGCAGAGGTGAGAGTGAAAACTAAAAGGGAAGCAAAGTACAGCGAATAAAGAAGCATTCGGCCGTGCCGAGAATGGCAAGAGTGGCAAGAGTGGTAAGAGTAGCAAGAGTAAGCAAGAGTAACGGTCTTGGCATTGGCCTGCAGAGTGTGGAGGGCGGTGTGAATCCAGTGATAAATGATAGGACAGGCGGAGGGCCTAGACCCGAAGACCCACAGACCCACTGTGGGTACAGAATGGATAGAGGACCTTGTCTTGTCTCGGCGCATATTAATGGACAAACATAATCGCCGTATCGCAGCAGGAGCCTTCAGCTGAACCCTCTGCTTCTGCCGTTCGGAAACCTTACGGCCGCAGTTGTTCGTTCGAAGCCAGGAGGCGATGTTCTTCAGAGTAGACGTACTTGTTTCTTCGTATGACAACCTGACTGCACTGAACGCACTGTGAATATTGACATCGCTCTATGGGATAGTATAGATTTTTCATATATGTATAAAAGTTTGCGAGAAAGTTTGTCCTTAGCTCCAGAAAGTGATTAGTGACGAAAAATGAATGAGGATGAACACAACTGATTGGTATTTCGTGACGTACTGCTTTCATAGTGAATTTTTAAGAAGGACGTGAAGTGGTAGCTTTTAAGAGAATGTGATTTAAGATGGCTGTCATGTTGTATATGGTAATATGTGTTAAAAGGTATGTCTGAGTATGTCGGAAAATCAGTGCCTGATTACGCTTATTGGAATAAATTATTCAGTCATTGATCATGAATGATTTTTTCTTGCAGAAGTAATCTTATACGAGTCCATAATCAATGATTGATATACTGGTGGCTCTGGTAGTTTCTAGTATCATATTAATTACACGTAATAAAATGACAGTAAATAAATGTACCAGCGACGAAGGTGATAGAATAAATAATGACTATTCAGAATTATTCACAACATAATGATCAGGTTAATAATCACAATTAACGAAACGCCGTCGCTCGTTATACGTACTTAACGTTCGTCATTTCCAAGCGGACAATACTTTCTTTGAATCACCGCAGCCCAACCGATGATCTGCGACGATGACGCAAAAATCCATAGCTGATTTATTGGTCGGACATGTCAATCAAGATCGCGTCAATATCAATCGAGCTTCAATTAATTCTTTACGCTGATCTCAATCAGCCAAAAAACACACAAGAATTACCAACTCAGTAATCAACATTAGAACAATCTATCTATAGTTATGCACCACCGTGACTATACGTCCAAAAGAAAAAAGAAAACCTCCATCAAATTAATCGTTTTCGTAAAGAGTAAACATAACCAATATACGGAAATGTCACAATTCTACACTGTCATTATATCCTAATCGATACTCTTGAAACTTCAGTAATAAACTATCGATTCTATCTAACGTTTTTCCAAACACTTCTAACCTCAAATTTTGATCCAAAAAGCACGTGTTTTATCAGAGAGACCTACGTCCAGCTCAGATATCACGATAGCAAGTGCCGTTTGATTACGTGGCCGCTATCAGCCACTATAAACCTGAGGAAGGCGGCTTTAACACCGCCTCTCGGATCCGCCTCTACCTCCTGTTCTCCCCTCTCGACGCTACCAGGCCGCTTGAGGCCATAGCCGATGGAGTTGGTGCTGAAGTCGCAGTTGGAGAACGCTACCTCGAACCAGCGCCATACCATATACCAACCATAGCATAGCATGCGATAGCGTACTATACCATAAGAGACCATAGCGTAACATACAGTATGCCATAGGTAGTACAGGGAAACGGTGAGGGCCGATTGCCAAAGAACCTCCTTGAACGTGCGTGAGTACGTGCGTGCATGCATGCTGGGGTTTAATGGGCCCAGCTAATGACTATTGGCCAGCAGACCTGGGCGGGACTACACGTTCACTCGGTGCACACACATCAGCCTCATGTGGGCCATAGTCCCGTGGGTGCCTCTTCTTCGGCGGAATGGATCGTGAAATTTCATGATTTTCAAATAAGATCCTCCTACTCGGTACCCCTGCCTTTCGAATGGCAAGATCAAAGAATGCGTACGAGCAAGGTATTTTTGCGTTTAAAAAAAATATATCCACCTTATCTCATTTTCTTTATCATTGATAACGATTCTATGTAACGTCTTGATAATATGCTTTCATGTGTTCATGAAGCACCATGGAAAGACTACTGGTACACGAACTTGGTATTTTATACTCCGAAGGTTTCTGACCTCGCGGTGCTGAAAGTTTTACAATAGAATTTACATAGAATGGCGACTGTTGCACCGTTCGTATTAGAAGGAACACACGATGTGTCCATACGTGAGCTCGTAAGTCAGTAATGCGGAGCAGACGTAGAGCAGACGTTGAAAACATCCATCACGCTCGAGCTTATCTTCTCTCGTAGATCTCTGCTTCATAATTACACTCTCGCCAGCTCGCCAACGTCTCCCACCCTTTATGGTTAACAACTACGAATGAACAACCGTACTGCCATCCGTCGATCCATGTGGAAGAAGTTGAAGAAATGTTAAAACGTCCAGGTACTGTAACTAGCTTTGTTGTATATATACAAACCGGTGAGGAATATATAAACAATCGATAACCTGAAACTGTCTTATGTATTCTCGTATACTTTCTTAGTATACTTGCTCAAGTTGAAAACCACGACTGACTGTAAGTTTCTACCAGCGAAAACACGAATGTCTTATTCATGTACCCATGGCGGCTCTACGTGGAGGGAAGAGTAAAATTAAATTTTCATGAACTTATGACAATAAGTAACACGGATATGAAGTACTGTGCATATGAAAATTTAATTTGGTTTATATCAACGAATCAGCTTGCGAAAGTGTATGGAGTATAATCGAAATATTTCGTCTTAATATTTTGGTTTAATAATTAATGTAGATAAAGGTTGACATAAAATTGTTACCGTTGATAACATCGAAGGAAGAAACATATTGTATTTGTTTTTGTTTTTGTACCAATTCTGAATAATAATGTATTCGATAGATGCTCGAAAAAATTGGGGTAAACTTTTCTGTTTTCATTTTTTTTGTTGGGAGCTGGGGGGACATCAAAGTGATCTTCACTAGCGTGTACGGCAGCCATAGCGCTGAAGACCCCCCTACCATACGAGGGTTGCAATTTTTGTATTTGCAGGAATATTTATAGCGCCGTGGAAGATTACCATAAACAACGCGGCGAAGAAACTCAAAGATTACTGTATTTAAAACAAGGGGGAATAATTACCGGCGAGCAACTACTAGAACCATCGAACCGGGAACTCAAGGGGCGTGCTAAACGTCACGGAGTGCCGCTACACGGCAGAGCAACCAGACCGCCCAGAAAAAAATGAAATATTTTGTTTTCACATAATTCCACATATTTCTCATTACTATCGCGTTATAAAAAAATAATAAAAATGTAAAAGTAAATCAAAGCCCTATTCTTGCTTGATTCCATTTTTCTTATCAAATTTAATTTTTTAACTTCCTTCGAGACAAGGAAAGGACGACTGCACCTTGAATCAGCGAACTAACGAGCGGTAGCCATAAAAGTTATAAATTCACTTTACATTTATTCCTCACCTAGTCACGCAGTGCTCTTGCGAATCTGATGATGATGATAAACTTCCCTGGTTAGTGCCTTTTCAACCGAGGGTGCTCGTAAAGTCGAATTTAATTTGCCCTCAAGAGAAAAGAGGCTGAAACGTCTAAAGTGGCTTCTGGTATTTCACATACGTATTAGATAATCATTCGTATGTAAATTATAGTCAGAATTGATTTGTCTTACGTTACATATATGAATTTTATGCAGAAGCAAGTCGTTCCTGTTCAGAAGGGAAATATACCGGAACAAGGTTGTTAGAGACCTCAGGAAAATCACAGAATGCTGATCACGCTATTAAAAAAAGTTGTAATTTTCTGCACCTTGATTCGCGGCCAATTAAAATGAAATGCGTGCAATTACAACGATTTCCGATACTCATAAATAGCAGCGGCACTCTATATGCTGGTTTACAACGTGCTATTAATATATTTACGATAAAAATGACAGTTGGAGTAGCCCGTGAATTTCGTGGCGACTATCTTTTACTTTATACAAGTGTTAAATACGATGCACCTTGATATATGTCAATCAACCTATTTTAATGATAAACTTTATTGAGCAAAGCGTTACCGCAAGTCTGACAAGAAAATTCGTCCTTACCATCGACACTTTTACTTTCTAGATTGACGTTTAACTTCTTTACTGTGATTACCGATCTCATAAACGCTATTATTATCCTACACTTATTGTTACCATCATTATCTTAGTATATCATTTCGTCATTAAAATAATTATCAACATCACATGATGCTTACTTTCTGTACTGTACACACTGTAAGCATAGTAAAAAAAAGACTTGATGTAAAACAAAAATAAAATGTTTATGCAGTGCAAACGCGTTATACAATTTTTCAATGGAAATTACATGAAAATCAATGCAAAATAAAATACCTAGTATATGTATTATGTAAGGTTTCATGTCAAAGCTAATTATATAATTTTCAGTAATCAAACGAAAATTCGATCTTTGATCCTCGTCACGATCAATCATTTGTAACTGCCAGTAGTTTTGATCATCGCCAATCTAAGCCGGATATCCCGGCTAGTTTTTTGCCGCTTTGTTTACATCGCGATAATCTCTGCGATCGCGAGGCAAATCGCTCTCGCGATTAGCGGCCGCTCACGCAGCCGGACGATCAGTGCTCGTATCATCGATCTATGCCGTCATAAAAAGTTACGCTTGATCGATCCCGAGTCGATCGAAGCCTCCCGACAATTTATTCGTATACCGAGCGTATGGCAAATTGATCGTAACGAGAGTTAATTAAAAAGGACAATGGCTGTAGTTATGTACGATTATTCACGACTGTAAAGTCGATTCATGTTGCAGCAACGTGGCATGCACTGCCACGTGTGCAACTGCACATGCATTAATGCACGTCGGCCAGCCGCCTCGAACGATATCGCACGAGCGAAGCGAATTGTTCCGAAATTATGAGCGATTTGCGATCGCAACCATGAGTTGTAGCCAAGTAAATGCAGGGATATATTGCTTGAGCACTTGGACAGAAATGTCTAAATGATCGTTATATACTATGATCGATTACTTGATTCGACTCCTTATACAACCAGTAATACCTAGCCTAAGATTCGAGATCGACCTTGTTTAATGATATCATATATATTTCTTAGAGGCAGTGTAGTAATATTACATTTTGTATTTTACGTATCCCCGTACCTTGACTATGAAAAGGGTTGAGAGCATTGGACAGACTGAGGGAAATTCGAAAGGCAAGGTTAGGAGTGGGTGATGCCAAGCGGGAGAGTAAGGAATGTAATCACAGGATTCCCTCGCGATTCTTCGAGATGCAGCTGGGAAGCCATCTTGGATTCTTAGCTGGGTCGCGTCTTATATATATTGTTCATTAGGCGTTGACAGTGACAGCGTGGCTCGTGTGTCAGACCTCCCCGATTCTCCCAGCTTCATACCGCACCGTACCGTCTCTGCAGTCAACATTCTGAGTTTCAAGAAGTTACGCTTCCTCGACTATGAAAATAGTTTCTCGAAATAAAAGCTCCCACATTCTTTTGCTCTCATACTGAAAGACCACTCAGTATAGTACACTCAATTACAAGATCGAATTTCAAAAAGATAATTAATTGTTTGGTCGCTCGTAAACCGTACGATATTCACTCTATTCATTTTTCTATAAATTTACTGTAAATTTCTATAACGTTTCTCGACAATTTCGCAATAACACATATAAGTATAACAGGAATCCTCGTGATACACAAGAGCATTTTACTTTATATACCTTCTTGCACTTGGTAAAGCAAGCAATCGAGTATCGTGTGTGCAGTAGCGCGAAATTTGTTTATCAGCTTATCGGCTATTTAAGTCCTCCCCTCCCATTCTTTAAGTTATTACGATCGAGAACCGGTTCGCGAATGTTGCGTCAAAACAGCCGCTAGACGATTCCAATGAAGATGCGCCTATTTAATTTTGATGGCTCCGTAGCGTAACGTTCGGTGACTGCATTCTTCATAAATTGTACAGGATAATACGCGGCGTTATGCAGTGCGCAGATGAGTTAGCGAGTTACCACGCATTATATGAAGTGAGGCATTATTCTCAGTGTAGCGTCTAGCGCACCTCGGATAATCGTTTCCCTCGGACGAATGATAAAGCGACGTCGTCGGCGTGTGCCGTTAAGATACGCCACGACTACGGGCGTGTAGGTATAAGACGAAAAAAAATGCTCCTCGTAAAGAAGCACGCAAATATGCATGGGAATTGCGCGTGTGAGAAAGGTAAGAGGACAGAAGGGGCGGGAGACGGACTGTATAGGGACTATCCACAGGGGAGCAAAGCCAAAACGACTTGCATGCCTGCACGCTAAAATGTTGTCGCCGGCGCCATAGCTCCAGGGATTTTTGTCGCGGGCTCTGGGGCTGCGGTTTTATGTGAAACCTTAAAATTTCTCGCATAACGAAGGCTACCCCCATTGGGTGGATGATATGTGGCGAAAAGCCTTGGGTGTTATATATACTCACCTTGAATTTTATTTCTTGAACAAGGAAGTACATAGGTGCTTGATAAGGCAAGAATCTACATTTCGTATATCTATATAAGCGCGCGCGCGTGTGTGTATATATATATAATGCCAACCAAGTGCATGACTGCCTTACTCGAGCATGGGTATTATCATATGTGATTTAAAAAAAATCTTGATAAACCTTGATAACACTAGTATGTTGCAAAACTGGTGGTTAGGGGTGGTCTGCTCAACTGAAATCCACGCACGCACGTACGTCACTCCTCACTTTCTATTGTACCTGCTGTACATTAATAAACGGTAATACTTTGTAGCGCTATCTGCGCGAACCTCGTATAAAATTAACCGAGGTGCTGCGCGTAAGTAGATAGCATTATCCTGAGCGTAGCGATTCATAACCGTAACAAGATTAGCTCGGTTCAACCCCATCTGACTGTTATTGTTTACACTTCCCATCTTATCCTTAGTCCGCCCTGCCCTTATTCCACCGCGATACAAGAACGAAGGAGAATGAAGACGAAGTCGAAGGGCGCGTCCCGCTCGCCACGAGAAAACGGAGGTCTTCTCTCTCGAGCCTAGCGTTAATTAGTTTCGCCTGAGTTAATGACTTTTTCCCTCCTAATCAGGTAATTCCGTATCTCTTTAAAATAATCTCGCCGCCCTCCGCTAATGAAATTCTGAACTCGTTACTTACACTCGTGGCACCGCTTTTGCCTGCCTACGCCATCTTATAGTCATCGGCGAACGGAAGATAGGTAGGTATCGCTCTCCCTTTAAGATCCTTTGTTCTTTTTTTTAATTCTTCCTCAATGACCTTATAACATCACAGATTACCCGTGTTTTCTTAATGCGTGAACGATCCAATGTACATTCAGGATATGTATATGTGAGTCCATAACTGACCATGACTTAATGATTCTATGGTTTCATAACTGTTATATATACATCGAAGGCTAGATTTTCTCAATGAAAAGACGTGACTATAAATTAACACCTTTTATACAGTTTTTTTATGTTATGATGGAACCACACGTCATCCATGCTTTCATACCACGTGTTCATCACCGTTATACAATATAATCTCTGACGTTTAACGTATATCTGATTACATTGAGAAATACATCAATTTCATATATTAATTTATTTTTTGTTGCTAAATTTAAAAAACGAGATTCACCCTCGTCATCTGTATTTACAATTACAACAACAATAATACCAAAAATTGAGCAAGCGACAATAATAAACTACTGTGTTATAATTATACTTGTATGTCGCCGTGTATGTAAATCACGTAAATATAGAAGAATGTAATGGTGATGAGGAACGTACCGATATACAATAATAGTATGGTTGCAAAGAGTGGCTGTTTTCCACGAGACCCCACCCAGCCATTGCGTGACTTGCCGTGTGATCAATATAAACTACCACCTCGCCGCTTAGCCCACCGTTTCATTTCATTTCGTTCCTTACTTCGCCTTACCGTTCATCCGGCGCGCCGTACAAAAACCCCATGATCGCCATCTTAGCCTAACTAACTTCCTCCCAACGCCCAGGTAGGCTTCATTACCGTCCTAGCTGGGCCCCACTACTACCTGCACTTAGAAGTCCCACACGCTACCTCACGAACGTCCATTTTCTGTGATCTATAATTGCACTTGCCAATTTTGTAGATATTATCATTTATTTCCAAAAATCTCTGTAGTTTGTCTCACACTTCAATCAAACAAGGATACCGTCGTGCAAGAAAGCTGAACATTTTTTTTCATTATCTGACATTTTGTATTTTTTATTTCCTAAATATGGAATACAAGGGTATGACTTGAACTAATGGACCATACGTTTTACAGACGGTTCAGTACGTAATGATTAAAATTCAGAAGCCACACGGTAAATCATAAGAAGGCTACAGTTTGGAACGGTATAGTTATCCATGGGAGGTCCCGGATAACTTTTCGTCCAGTCACGGAAACATTGTAAGGTAACGTGTGCGCGCTCCTGCAGAGCAGAACACATATTTCCGATCTCTATGGTACGTTAAATATTAAAGGCGGCGTTACACGTACCTATTTACGCGGCCGAATAAGTTTTCACCTTTTTCATTCTACGCAAGTGATAATTTACTCTCTAGACATGTTTTTGCGTTTCTAGTAATTTATATTACTAATTCTATCGTACATATATATATAAAACTCGATTAATAAATTTTCGATAAGCAAATTATAATAGACGTGAACCACATATAACGAAAAAAAAATTTTCATAATATCGCGTGTTACGAAATACACGTGTCACTGACAACATTTACAACCCCCTGCCAACATCTCAATCAAAGACCTCGCGTTTCTCCTAAATTTTAAAAATATTTCGTCCGTGAAACAAGCAGCAATAAATACATGAGTGTCCGAAAAGTAGACCGTGAAAAAATAAGATTCATATCCCAAAATGATTCGACTTCGTGGGGCTATGAATTATTTTCCTGTGACACATATCGTGTCAGATATTACACCCTGACATGCATTTATTCTTTTAACGCGCTGTATCAATCTTTAACTCAACGCGTTTCACACGGTGCCTTAACCACTAAGAATCTTCAACATATCAAAGGATATAATATTTTAGTATACAGATTCTCAAGACATTGGTTACAGCGAAGATATTTCAATTTCACGCGTTGTTATGGAAGCTGGGTACGTCTTCTTGTAATCATTCTACACGCATTCAGTGGTCAATAAAATGGTAAAGAGACGCATAAAATTGTATTCCAAGTGACTTTTTCCATAATCCAACTTAACATTTATAACTTCATTTCTACAGAGATCGCACACGTTGCATGAAAAAAAAACAGCCTGTGCAAACTCTCTGCCTTCATGCGGAACGTGAAATCGCGACCAGTTTTTAAAAGCTGACCCTCCCGAGTCTTGCCGACCATCTGATCTCGTATCCTCGATCACTGATGGACGATCGTCACGATCTTGAATACAAAAATATACAGTGTTCTTGTTTCCTTGCTGAATATGGATATGGATATTGACCAGCATTCCTGCTACAAGTTTCGCCAATAAGGAAAACGCGTTTAACATGGGTTTACTGAGCTGTAGAATAAAAATGAGGGAATTACCGCTTCCCACGTTCAAATCTCCCATGAAAGTTTCTTAGGTCCCGATACTGGTCCCGTGTCAGATTTCTATTATACATACCTACGGCTTGCGAATAACAGTGCCAAACCATTTCAATAACACTCATCGCCCGAAAACCATGGTAAACTCCTTTCAATGTGTAGGGAAGTTCGGAATGCGCAAACGACAAATTCCAACATTCCGCCGCCACATTTCCTTCAGCCGTATTGCAACTCGACTGCTTTGCACGAGTACGTGTCGAGAGTAACAGTTATTGTTAACCAGCCGAAAATTATGAAGCGCTTTACGTGCCTTTGGAAACCGCACAAGCTTCTATATTGCCACTAAAGTTCTGTCTTATCGAGAGATTTCTCTTAGATACACTTCCTGGAGACAGTCACTTCTCGCAAAGCGCATCTGTGTCGTCAGTTTGTACACATATCTCAATTTCAGGGAATGATCGCGTATAATACTTTAGGAGGTATTTTCTTGAGGGACCGTCGAATGGCATAGTAGTCGCCATCTTAGAATAAGACAAAGTTACTTTCGCATACAGTCACGATAACGGATTAGCTAGTCGTCGAGAAGTTAGTGGTCGCTGTCTAAGCAGCTGAAAACTTAGGGAACGCATTGGCTATTCGGTCTGCGGCAACTAATCGGGGAATTAGATGAATATCTTACCTAGAAATCAGAGCGAGCTTAACTCAGCCCGTGAGTCCGCTTCGTAATATAGTGGCGGCAGCGATCGCAATAACTTACTTTGAATAAATGAAACGCCGACCGTTCCGAACGCGAGTCAGGTTTCACGAAGCGGCAGTTCCTCAACGGGACAATGTTTAGCGTTCGCCAAACAAACCACAACCGCTGGCTTCTCCTGGTTTAGCTGTCAACTGCGTTCAGTTTACCATTCCGTCGCGTTTAGATGCCCGAGAGTCATTGCTCTTGCTAAACTACTTTGACGTAAAAACTGTACACGGATATATAGTAAGATTACTGCAGAATACACTATAGTTCTTATATGGACATTTATATAAAGTTAGAATTGTTATTAGAAATTTCTTTGAATTGGGATAAACTTAGAATGCTCAACTCATCGTATACTTATATGTATGTTACACCTAAATTGACTAACGGTGGTTGGCAGTGCCAGCTTTACGTATAGATATTTACTTCATGGAAAGTAAGAATCGAGCCTTACGAGGACAGAAATTTACGAGACAGAGTAGCCATCTTTCACGAAGAGTAACATTCAGGATTTTCAGGCATTGGTTCAAGGAGTTTCTTTAATCGATGATAAGCCGTAAATGCACGTAACGAAGTCCAGTGATTCTATTCTCATAGCGTCCTTATCAGATTCATCCTTAGTTTTGTTTTACACAAAGAAACTCGTTCTTTCACTTGAATTGATGTTCAGTCTTAATAATTTCAAGATGCCCATCGATTGTCGTTTGCGTATACAAGAATTCGATATTTCAATATTGTTTTATATTATTTATTTCTTCCACGACATCTATTTCCTTTGAGATTCATGCTCGATCACTTCTCTATGACGGGTAGCACAGGTAAGTAAATTATTTTAGGATAATCGCTTATCATAGTGATATCATGTACAAGGTATCCCCCTTTATACTGTACGATCGGCGTTACAATCATTGTCAGACGAGATTAAACTGATATTTCAGAATATTTAAATATATTGGTTGAGCAATTGGCAAAGTCTAGTTATATTATACCGCTGGTTATTAAATCAGACCTGTCGTAAATCAAACGAGAGTTCTCTTTATCTGTATCTAGTCGTGCGGAGAGCTGCTCTCGTCTGTTTCGTCGCTAATTATTTTAATTGGCCGGCACACATTCAAAAGACAGACCCAAAGGAAGATCCCTCTGGCTACCGTCTATACGACTCGGCTGATTGCTGATCCAGAAGACTTTTTATCTTACTTCTTTTTATTTTTTTGAGATTGGCTCGTTAGCATATTGATTGGCGATGACGGGATTCGCCGGAATAGGCTCTTAGAAAAATTGCAAACTTCTTGCCAGACATTTACTTTTAAAATTCGATTCCTCTGTTTGAATCAGTCTAAAGAAAATTTGAATTGGCAGAAAATCTCTATTGATAAGATTTAACAGAATTCGACAAGTGAATCTACAATACGCATTCTTCGAACTGTTAGCTGAGTATAGTGTAATCGAATATTACTGTGAGATGAAATTAGAAGTAGAAGTAAAATCCAGGACCCGTAAATCGCAACTGGCCGAATGGCCAGAGCCGCGGGCCGACGGACGAATCACTATTATTATGAAACGCGGGCATACTTACACGAGTATTATTGCCGAGCAATTTAACAGTAGTAAACTGAAATTAAAATGGAACGTGTTATTTCGTCGGTTCTGACAGTCCGAAGAGACGGCAAGTCCCCCGAGGCAATACATGCGCGTTTCACAACCGATCCTACTCAGCATCCCAAGAAGGCGATAGAATCTCTAACGAAAAATTTTTCCTAACAACCCAACATCACTTGGCACAACATCGATCAAAGATGTAATTCTTTAAGGACACGGTACACGCCGACGATCAATCCAATCCTGGTTTTAATCCTCGGCTTATCGTTAGCATCCCAGTACCACTGCTAGACCCAAGCACCAAGTCATCCGTTTGTCTTCGAGATGCGTGGCATAGTAGCCTTTATATCGTATTCAATCTCATGCAAACGTCTCAACTGGCTTGGGCATAAATCCTGGAACGAACAAGCGCGGGAGCGAAGCGAAACAATCGACGACGTGGGTGACGGAAGACGCATGCAGACGCTCGAAGACGCTCAGCAAAGAGTTAGGGCCAATGCGACCAGAGCGGCAGGAGCGGC